>BLKM01009851.1:504294-713267 GCA_013340265.1 Coptotermes formosanus | reverse complement strand
CCCCCTCTCCCCCCCCCCCCCCCCCCCCCCCCCCCCCCCCCCCCCGCCCCCCCCCCCAGTTACTGAACATAAAACGCGTGTCTTGATTTTCTCTACAACTTTTGTCTGAAACATTTTTCATTCTATGAAGAATTCAGCGAGATATTATCATAAAGGTACACAGGTCTTCATGTAAAGTATCCTTCATTCTTGTCATATTTTAATTTAACTTGAATTTCCTCGACAGACTACCGAAAAATCCGTCCAGTGGGAGTTGAGTTGTTCCATGCGGACGGACAGACATGAAAAACCTAATAGTCGCTTTTGGCAGTTTTGCAAATGCACCTAAAAACACAGCACCACACTATTCACATTTTTCTTCACATAATTAAAAATGCATTAATAAGTTTTTTCCGCGAAATAGAGAATTCGGTTTGGCGCTCTCTACATCTTGCCCACCTGTAAAGCCGGACAGAAGTATCTGAAGCCGTGGAAGTCCCCCAAAATAACTAATTTATGAAGCAAGGTGTTGTAAGTCTTCGATTTCCCATAATCCGTTTACAACGAACCGAATTATAATTCAATTCCAAAGTAACGTCAGCAATCCTAGGCCCACGCACTTCGTCGCTGAAGCCGGACTCGAGGTCAGTAATCGAATCCGGTACCTTCCGAATACAAAGCATGGAAGTGCGAAGTGCAAACTTTAAACAAACTTGTCGGTTTACATGTTATTACTTTAAATGTTCAAGTGTTTATACAAAAGATTCTGTTCAACAGAATATGCTTTTGAAATTACTACATGATGAATGTGTGGCTGATCAAAGAACACTTACTGTCAGAGTATATTTTGTAGAAAAAAGTTGGTAAACATCTTCACTTCCATTAAAGCATGAAGTGTTAGTTTAAATAGCCACAAGGCAAGGCCGTGTTTGAACACGGAACTCGTGGTGTAGTATTAACGATCTTTGCGCGGGGGCTTGTCACAAACATCACGAAACGCGGAAATGCTGGAGGCTGGTTGTAAATAAAGTATTGTGTCCCTAGAACGTGGGTATAGATTCGGTAAAGAGACTTTAGGACACCCTAGATCTCGCAAACTTCTAGACACTTCTGTGCACACGTACTTACGTTTTAAGTTGTCTGTTTTCCTGTCTGATGGTAGTCTATAAGACCAAAACACGTAGAATTCCCTAACGAACTTAGTGTTTGTTGCGTTTGACGGTAATACACACACTAATATTCTTATGAGCTGTTTCTTTATGGAGGCACATATTACATTACAAATTCATTCATGAGAATGTGTTAAGAACAGCTACACCCTATCCTACTACGAATTGTATTTTTAACAAAATTTTCCTATTATTATCAGTACATTTGTTATGGCACATAATGTATAGAGAAATAAACAGGTAAATGTTTTTACATTTAATTATACGAAAGAGCACCTATTTATTCTTCACTCTATTAAATTTCATGTTGCTCACATGCAGACCAAGTTTTGCCCAAGTCGTCCGCACTACATAAAAAGTTGATCTGGCCATATCTAAACAACGTAACAGAGAAAAAATAGTGAGGCTTGAAAGCTACAAAAACTCTGCTCTTGTTCTATAACATGTGTCAGATGTTTCGTATGATTCTCACCATAAAAAACACAAACCGACCGGTCTTGACTGTGACGTGGAGACTGAGGTTAGCTTAGCCTACTGCCATCGCCTGATTTAGTCTCCGAATACAATCTCCGAACAGGTAGTAGGAACTATCAGCTTTTCCTAAGAAGCGAATGCACAATCGTAAAATAAATACACTTAATAGTTATTAGTGTTAATAATGATAGTGATGGTGTTTATAATAATAATAATAATAATAATAATAATAATACAAAATATTTAACGATTTAGCAGAAACGTTACATGTAAGTACAAGGAAATTCAGAAAGAAGTGAACAGATATAAATTAAAATCAGCATTTACTACTAAAGAGACATGCACAAGTTAATAGAGACTCTCTAAACATTTACCATGAGTCGTACAGTTTCTCGACATAAGCCCCATAAATTATAAGGTAGATATGAATTCATTATTTTAAATTTTCCCAGATTTTTGGCAGATTGTCTCTGGTAGCTGATACCACTCCATTCCATTCAGAAGTGTCTGCCGCCAGTGTCGGCACAAACACAGGATCTTATACACAGATCAAATACAATAAGTCTGGCGACACGGGAGGCCAGAAACATCATATAGCATCTTCTTCGGTACCAAGTCCCATCCACGGCTGCGGTGGTGCATTATTCAGATGTTCTCTTACCTCCAGACGAAAGTCACTAATGGGCTCCATCTAGCTGGAAGAGTCAGTAGAATTCTACAGAGGGCTACCTCTGTGTGCACTGACTTCCTCTATCTGCCCCGAAACGCATCCCTTGCATATTGCAGTGCTTCATAAGTGAGGCGTGGGCAACCTGGACTCTTCTCATTGTATATACTACCTCTGTTTTCAAAACGCTAAAACAGGTAAAAGGTAAAGTTGTTCCTATACGCGCCATGATTATATAGAAAGGGAGTAAAGGCATGGCTCCTCTTACTCCTAACCTCGGCACTAGCCGGAGGTGAGTGATCAGCCTCACGTCTCGGCCGCTTTACACCCGGAGAAAGAGCCCAGTTACCCATTGAACACGAGGCAGGGTGGGCCCCAGAGTGGGTCTGGAAGCTTTGGAGAAGAGAAAAACCTCTTTTATCTGCCGGGATACGAAATACGGATATCGTCCAGCCCGTAGCCTAAAAAAAGGTGCAAGTCGAAATTGGTTGTGGTGGGTTCTTCCTGATGTGTCTAAAACCCATGCTGCATACCTGTCACTGATTTTGTCTTCGCAAGCCGAATAGCATAGAATTCCCTTTTCCGTGCAGAATCTGTCTCCATAACATGCGCGTCCTTGGTAGGAGGAAAGGGAAGTAACGCCAGGCAAGGATTTGGAATAGAAACATTCAGAGTTTACCTGACGACTGGTACACGGATAGTTACCGTCACAAACATCCGGGAAAGGCATAAGCTACCAGGCGAATGGGCGGTAGCCTAGAGCAAGAAAACTGGGGCCAGAAGGCCGGACTAAATTATGATACGACGCCGCGTGCACTGGGTAATCGTTTCCCGACGTTTTCAAGGAAAACAGTACCTTCGAAACGTCAGGAACCGATTACTCAATGACGCGGCGTTATACCTTAGACGGAGTCCTCAACTACACCACTATGAAAACTTCAGCATTTGCAGGAATAAAGGAATATGAGGACTACACTTCACGAAACTGACAGGAAAGTCTACTAGTCGTATTAGTTTTCAAGTGTGCAATCGCAGGAAATAAGGTTGGTCGTTGGGTGCAAAACGAGGCAAAAATATAATGCCGACCCTGCATACATGTTTACTGTTTCATGATAATCGGAATCCGATGTGATGATTTTCAAGAAATTTTATAATACAAAGAATTTCAAATATTTACGCTTCAACTTTTGATATCTTAAACACGACAGAAAAATGTTTACGCGGTTTACAATTCATTCAATACACACCTGGACAGGACCAGGTGCCACAAAATCTCTTTCAAAATAACGTCGCTATAAACACTTGGAGCCGCCGAAGTGTGCTCCATCTTGCATGAAATAACGAGACAAAAATAATAGAAGAAATACAATGTATACAAGTTTTACCCTCCCCACCGCCCACACCCCTATGTATATGTATCTTCATACTAATTCAGACAACCCTCATGGTCATGTTTTGGGTCTCAGTACACAGGTTTTTCATGACACGGTGCCATAACTTGAACCACGTACTTAATATTTATCAGACCGGTCCCATCAGAAAACCGAATCTCTTACTGCATGATTTTGTCTATATTCGCTTCACACAAACACCTTTTAACAAATAATATCCTCGCCAGTGGATACGTTATTTTCGTTTTAGTCGCGTAAATAAGGGTTTGGAACCCTACATTATTTTATAACAGTCATGATAAATATGAATAATTAACAATTATTTCTCGAGTTGTGTGTAGGTACTGTTCAGCTGGCACCACGCAATAATGATCATTTTATGACTACTGCGGTTCCATGCTAAACACCAGAACTAATACAAACTCATATGAACTCACCACAACAATGATCTATTCAGTACAAAAGTCCATATAAATCCCAGACAGCATGACAGGGCATCTTGTGTATTCGCTACAGACAGAGCAGCGCGCGAAGTCGAGTACGCTCGGCACTTACAAGTCACTTGCCGCCCCACTCGCTCTGCGATCGAGCAACGACTGACTCGGCCAGCGAGTTTCCTTCATTATCAACACATACACACTAGCCTCCTAGCGGCTGACGGCCAGAGTGGTGCCGCAGCGTACTATCGTTCACTGTCATAAATACAAACGGCATTATCTCCATCGTTCAATGACCCACATCATTGCCTAAGACTACGACGAATGCATTCATTGGCGAAATATTCAAACCGGAGAAAACAGGCACCTACTGGCCCCTGGCTCTAAAAAGAGAGTGAATGTACGAATGGATGAGAGACACAGAGGGGACGAATACAAATCTTGTCTCGGTCGTTTTCGTATCTTCTTCTTTCCTGGTTCTGCATTATTAAGTTTTGCTTTCCTTCTTTTGCTCCTCCTGACCTTTTTCCTCGATTTTCTTCGCATAGTCCCCCTTCCTATACAACCTCAACTACTACTACTACTACTACTACTACTACTACTACTACTACTACTACTACTACTACTACTACTACTACTGTTGCTGCTGCTGCTGCGACTGGTGCTTCCATACCTTACCCGCAACATTTAGGCTCTGAAAGAACTTAAACACGTAGCGTAAGCCTACGCTACGTAAGCCTATACACATGGTATATGCGTTTCTTCCTTTAATACGACAACAGAGTCTACATGGGGAAGGCATGCCTGTGGATGACAGACGATGAAGGTGACACACTAAACCTTACAAACAAATTATGTAACTGGCACGTTAATTTCAATGTTGTTATAATAACCACTCTAAATTTGGTTAGGTAAATGTCATGTGGGCCTATAATTGTATTCTGGAAGGTGATATCCAAAGTTGTTTTAAAGCAAGATTTGTAAATTAAATTACGCACTTTATTCTGACATTTATTAAGTTTCCATTGACAAGCAGGGTCATTTAGGATGCTACAAATTTTCTTAGGGTAATTAAATATGTTATACATGTTGCGCGAGAACATGGAAAAGGGAGAAAGAATGACAAGTAAATGCACTTTCGGGGTCACTTTAAAATGGTAGTCTTCCGTTGAGCAGTGACGGCTGCTCGTTACGTACAGGCTCATGCAGTGCATTATGCACACAGCGGACAAAATGTATTAATATGGTGGCGCGGTAAGGCTTGCGACGTCATTATGCTGTAGGTTTTTAATCAATGGGTTTTAGAAGGCATAACATACATATGTTAAGAATGTTTACACTACTAGATCTCCTTCAAAACATTTGTGTCTCCGGGCATTACTTAATCAGTTACGAGATTAAAAAATATTTGTCTTAACACAAGTTAAAGTGAACAAAAACGCACAAGTGGTAAGCAGCTAAAAATCAAAAATTATTTAAAACATTTCACACAAATAAAGACTTGGAAGACAACTACAGGTGAAAACTTCCCTACGTCCTTCTGATGCACCCAGATTCCACAACCTCTCTCATCTGTACCATAATTCACCTTCTTTTCGAAAGTGGTCACAAAGGACGCGTATTTCATTTGTTACTTCAAGAACATCACCTTCACTGTCATCACACAAATTGTGTCCGTTGGTGTCACTATCTTCCGATTAAGTGAAATCCGCCTGTTCCTTCAAATGTCTTTCGCAGGCCTTCGTTCTTTGTTCTGAGTTTCTACCACAGTTTCGTTCTTCTTATAAAAACTCTTTTATCTTCTTTCTCAGTAATTATCCAGTTGTGCTCCTTCTGTGTTGTTCCGTTGAGGAATTCTGAGCGCTGTTTGTACCTTGCTATATTCTGCCGGCCTGTAGGTCCCGGTAGTAAACAACAGCTCCAGATGTCACCGTCAATAAGCAGCTACAAGCAAAACGAATCCTTTTATTCTTGAAGTATGAAGGCTGACAGGACTGTGCTACGGAACTCACATATATTTATACTGAAGATAATGCCTCGCGTGTTCCTTTTTTTTCATCGACACTGCACTTACTTCCAGCACAAACTTGTTTCTTGCCTTCATGCAACATCGGAATTGCCAGAAAACCTGCTAAAAATATATCATAATCTAAGGAGTAAATCCCGGCGACTTGAAACCCAGATTTTCTTTTTCTACTGAGGCTACACAGAAATATGCCTGTTGCAAACACCAGCCGGATAAAAGGGGGATTCCTTCATCATAAACCTTGTCTTCATAAACGTCATACTGACTGCAAAATGCGGACTTGATTTGAGATCTTCGCTCTTCTGGGGTATTATGCAGCGTCGAATGGTAATGCCTTATCGACGTTTCGGGACAGCGTATCGGTCTCATCTTCAAGGATCAAGAAATCCCTTGAAGATCGGATAGACACAGTCCCGAAACGTCGGTAAAGGATTATCATTCGACGTTGACGTAATACCCCAGAACAGCTCAGATCTCATCAACATTGCGGCGGAAGCCTGAAATCAAGGACTTGATTTATTCATAGAATGTGACATACAAGGGTTGACGTCCGTGTTATGAGTGGGTGGGACAAAGATTTTCACAGTACTGGCCGTTACGGTTGGCCAGTGTTAAAGGAATTGGATTTTCTATCTCGGGTTTCACAATGCACACGAAATGCTGTAACCGCCATTGCCCACAACACAACATAGCAAATAAACTGTGTGGTGGTCAAAACCTGTCGCATAATTACTGGTACGTGGGCAATCCAGTACTTTAATTTTATGTACGTGTTCATAACACTAGGGACAGTCGTGTGCACTGAACTCGGTCTTCCAAAGGGGTCTGGCGGATAAAAACTGTCGAAACCCTTTCGGCGGGTTCACGTGACAACTACACACACCGTAATAACCGGACTCACTCTAGTAGCTTATTAGTACATAGGCGGTACGATAGCAACCGGAAGTAATTCCCTCGAGACTAGAAAATTAAAAAAAAAAGATGCCACCTTTTATAATATGAAATCTGCAAAAAACACGGCCACATTTGGGTGTTAGAAGACAATCTATCCAATTTTAATATTAGAATGATAATATTCAAACGATAAGTATGTTATTAAAGTGAGAACTAAAAAAGCTACCACCTTGTAAGTTATAAACGCGTTCTAGATACAAAGATAGGCATATGTTTACAAAAAGGTCACTCAACCTTTCAAAAACAGTTTATTTTTTACATAAGCTAAACTTCATCGCGTCAGTGGGGGTTTCCCCAACCATAAAAAACTTCGGAAATTTCCTACTCTTGAGGAAATAAATTCCGGGTCCTATAGCACCAACTCTTACTACAGGAAATGCTAAGTAGAAGCCCTTGAAAAAATTGTTCATCAGGTAAGGTTATGACGACCCCCCCCCACCCCCCACTCCACCCCACGCTCCCCTACATCAGACATCCGATACAAGCAACGATCATTCACACAGCCCACATTTACGTGAAACTCAACAGACAGCGGGAACATCAATAAGCATCAGGTAATCCTGTACAAGAACAGCAGTTACAAGGCAAGAAGTTTGGAACAATTGCTGCACAATGGGCACTCCGGCAACACACTGTTCACAGCTGTGTGCAACTGTGTGCACTGGCAAAATCGTAACATGCAAAAGTTAGTGAGATACGTTCAGATCAATTTCATACGATACAGAATTGTGATGAAATTCGAGCCCCATAAGAAGCCTACATGCTTTTCAATCTTACAGCGAAATATCGAAACATACATGAACTTCTTACGTAAGACAGAATTAAATAAAACCGTGACGTTTCAATTTGCTTAATTAAAAGATAAATTAGACGCAGATAAATGGAATGCACAGTGTATACGTTTTTGTGAAAAAATTACCGTTTTCATATTTAAACAACCAAGCTGTGCAAGTTCAAGTCATTATTTTCGCATTTGCTGTTTACCAGAGCATGTACGCTTACATGCATTTAAAACTGCTATGAACAAGACTGAAACTGGGTGCCTAATTACAGGAGATTCGTAAAGTGCACAGTCCACTTTTCGAAAGGTTCTTGTTTATTTGCTTTTAGTTTATTTAACGACGCTGTTAGTAACTCAGACTGCGTAGCGCTAAGAAAAATTCTGACACAAGTTGTACAGAGGAGTACACATTAGCCAGAATAACGAGATTTTTGCTCCCGTGTGAGCGAACAAGCGCAGTAGCCTTCTCTCCGTTTACTCCTATGTGGAACATACGGCCTTCGTGAAGTGCTTCCATTTGGTTCTGTGTAAGGCCTGTATTACACTATCAAACATGTCTGATCAAACACCTTTTATAAAATATTTTACAGTGTAATGAGGTATCTTTTATAAAACCTTTGTATGATAAAATTTCTTTGATAAAATATAACCTCATGCTCATATATTTGATAAAATCTGTGCATGCTAGGAAATAAAATGGCGGAAAGCGAGTTCACATGGTCGGTTGCAACAACTACATTATTAATTACGCAAAACGAATAGCATGAATTATTGTATAATACGAAACATAAAGATTACAAGAACAGAAACAAAAGATTAGAAGTCTACAATAATGTAGCAGAAGCTATTAATACAATACTGCAAACGACATAAAGAAGAAACTGAATGGGCTAAGAAGCCAATATTTATCTCAAAAAAATGAAGGTAAATAAATAATTGTAAACTTCATTACATGCTAATTTTTAATTTATTAACTGAATTTCCATGTAGTGACAAGTATTTGGTAGGTATTGGTAATATTTTAAAGTACAGAGTACTTAAATACTTTCGCTGAAAATATTCCAGATGTTCAGCTCATTCGGTTTTGTTTTTGCAGATTCTTAAAAGCAAAAGAAGTGGTCAAGATGGAAGCTGTGTTTATGTACCAACAGCATATTGGTACCCACTGTTATCATTCTTGGAGGCAGCAACAAATGCTGATAAATCTAAATCAAACTTGGATGGCTTGCTTTCACAAACACCAGACGATGACGTTCAAGAAAGTGTTAGTATCTTTTAAAAATACAATAGCATTAAAAAATATATTTTTCCTGCCACGGAACTTTTCCTGCTCCATTGTAAAATGTTATGAATGCCTCTCGTGTTGCTCGACCATGACGATCATGTCGGGCACTTGTTTGTCTTTCTATAACTTGCATTTGCTGACCTTCCTCATGGGATCACATTGCCAGATAATGGAAATTCCCTTCTCCAACAGATTAAATTTCCCGTTGAGTGTGTAAGCATTTCCTTTTTTCTGTCAAAAGATTATGCAGTGGAGAAGCTGCTAGACCGATCGTTATGACTTTGGCGGGGGAAAGGTTAACCGTTGTTACGAAAATCCGAAATCGACTGGCTAAAATACCAAAATTGCTTCAACCATTTGTCTTCCACGAGATAACCCGTAATTAAATATTTTTTCCCCCTTTGTAATGTTTGCTAAAGGGCAGAGCTTCATAACATTGTAGCTCAATGTAAAAGCATCATCAGCAAGCACAACATAAGGCACTGAAATGTTGGCGTTAGCCAACTTCTGATCGTTACGTACTTTTAAAATTGTCCTTTCGATCAAACAGCGCCTCAGCGCACTTTTGGCATATACTCCAGCATCGCCAATTCGACCGTCTGTCCCAGCGTCAATATACATGAAAACATAGTTTGCATCTACAAGGGCAAACAGAACGATCCTCTTGTAAGATTTATAATTGAAGTGAGGTGATCCACCGTTCTGTGGGCATGTAATGCGTACATGCTTTCCATCCATGATCCCGATGGTGTTGTAAACACCGCACTTTTCTTCAGATTCCTTAGTTATACCTTTCCATTCGTTTTTGGTTGTAGGTACCTAAAAAATAGAAAATTAATGTATAACTTACTGTGTATAATTCTTAATAATTGCTATTAAAATCATGAAAAATATTTAACAGTTCTGTTCTCTAAAGACGGGTTCTATGTGCAGATGAAAGCATTGACTGCAGGCCTACAACTACAAATGTAAAAACTATACTAACTCAACGTCTACCAAGTCACATCCACCACAACAGAGAAACAACAATGCAGCATACTAGGATTCGTTATTATTGCAGGCTTCAAATACAATCACACAAATGTAAAAACTGCCAAAACAAAAATCGACAAAGAAGATTCACTAGAAACTTTTCGAAAATTCATTGTTTCTTAACTACGTGATATTCGGAATGCTAGTAATGGTTATATGGTCAGAGAAGCAAAAAGAAAAATACAAGTTTTGATGGATGCGTGGGCCACAATACATTCGACATCTTCGAAATTTTCACGACCACGTACTCAACTTATAGAAACATCTGATCCAAGCCAGTGGCGTGAGGTTAAATGTCCTCAACCAGTTTCTTTGGATGAAGAGTCACTCAACGAAAATGTAATTTTGAGCGATAAATCGTGTGATGTCACACGAAGTGCACTGCAGAATGCAGATGTGACAGAAGATTACCAGTATGAATTCTTAATAGTGAATAACCTTCCTTGAAACTGAACACTGATAATTGCAACTGTATTACAAATACATAATAATACAAATAACAATTGACTTACCTTCAAAAACTCGTCTTTCATTGTCTCGTATGTAGCCTTACAGGTTTCAGGAATTATTTTTGAAATAGTGCATTGCGGTATCCGGGTGCTAAACTGAAATCTTGAAAAACTTTCTCCAGTAGCTAGAAACCGAAGTGTTACCATAAGGCAATCTTCCATGCTTATAGGATCTTGTAAATGAGTACTTTGTTTTGCAATACAATGTGACACTTTTGATCCTACAAACTGAAATGTATCACCATCCATTCGCAAGGACTTGATTTAGTACTTCGTATCTTCGCATTGTAGTTCTTTCAATAGTGTATGATGAGTGCCTTTCGTATCACGTCTTCCTATCAAGTCTTTAAACAAAATACGTTTCTTTTTTGTTTCTTCTTTAGTATTAAAGCAACTAACATACCTGGACTTAATGTTGCAGCACAAGTATAGAACAGTTCTTCGCCCACTTTCTTAGAACTCTGACAAAAGCTTGGACGCAGTGTAATATAGCTACGCAGAATCCCATCTTTTATAATAGATGTTTTATAAAATATTTGAAGATAATCTTCGTTAAAGATTTTTGATAGTGTAGTAGGGGGGTAAGGCTAGTCTTCTTACCACTTTCCTGCTTATTCCGACCTTCCGCAGTTCCCTTTCTATTGCTCTTTTCCAGGTTGTTTTTGAACTACCCCTCTTCCTGGTGCCCTGATGGTACCAGTCCAATGCGTGTCTTTCTATTGCATCTTGTGGTTTACGTAATGTATGGCCAATCTAACGCCATTTTCTTTCCTTTATTTCTTGTTTGGTGGGTGTTTGTTTCGTTCCCTGCCATAATTTCTGATTTGGAATTTTGTGTATCCATTTGGCGTTTAAAATGTGCCGTAGGCACCGGTTCACAGACACTTGAAGTGAATTACTTAGAACAAGTGCAATATATCACACATCATTTCAAACGAGGAGTAGGTAAAGAGTACGTTAAACACATCTTACTAGATTGTTTGGAAACTATACATTGGAGAACGAAATTGTTAAATGAAAAGTGGTTAAGTATGAATAAAGAGGTAGCTTACAGGACAATACTAAGATTTTCTAATAAAGATCGGTTAAGATATTTCAGCAGCTATTTAGACGAAGTCAAGTACAAATGGTTTTAAAAAAACAAAAGTAGTGTAAACATATAAGTATCATACGGTGATGGGCTACCGCCGTGATAACGCAGTCTTAATCGAAAGGTAGCCACAAGAATTGCAAGCACTGACGGCAGATTATTATTATTATTATTATTATTATTATTATTATTATTATTATTATNGGCAGATTATTATTATTATTATTATTATTATTATTATTATTATTATTATTATTATTATTATTAAACGGAGAGTACCAAGCAATGTGGCTCAAGAGGTAACACTTGTAAATTTTGTTCGTGACGTTCTCGGATCAAATCTCGGGCGAAGCATCACTATATTGAAATTTTTCTTTGTTTTCCTCAGTCATTCCATGCAAATCGCAGGACAGTACCTCAAACTGGGCACGAATGCTTCCTTCTACACCCTTTCTAGCTCATCAGTCACTAACAGTTTACCACACGTCCTTATACTGTTCTAGCTACTGAGAGGATAGTAAAGTAACGTTAAATAAACCCAATAAAGCAACAGTTTTCCCGTCCCACATCTGCATAAAGTTCGCTGTTTGGTCTAGCTCCTACTTCTTACCAGCAAAAAAGAAAAATGTGTGGGCATTAATGTTGAATGTCGGGCTCTGCTAGTAATGGAGACGCCCAAGGAGAATGGGTGCTGAGACTCGTCGTGGCTATGTTTGTCGTGCAGCTTAAACATCAGGCCGTAATAATGACTTTGAAAGCCTATGACCTAGGCAAGACCCTAAGAGAGCACATCGAAGAGATGACCGGACAGGAAGAACAAAACATGTGTGAAGGCTGGAAAGAATTTGATATAACGAAATTCATGCCTGGATTGAGGTTTCACTGGCTTCTATAAAAGGCATGTGGCAGATATCTTACAGGAGTCTTTGAGAAGCTACCCAGCATTGCTGAAGAAATTATGTAGACCGAAACCAAAGCAGGGATCGAGGAACTCAGTTCAGATGAAGAGCAGTAGTCACTGACTTGTCATTGAAACCCCTGAGCAACAACAAGGCGAAACACCTGGAAACGTTGATCTTCGAGGAATAGTAAAAACCATCTATATATTTACTACCACTATCATTATGTCATAACAGAGGCATTTTCTTTGAAGAATCAGTGCCTCAGTTCCTTTCAAAGGCACAATGATTCTTCACACGCATGAGTGCTGTAAAGTGAGGCTGTGTGGTGCTGCTACACTCTAACAGATGAAATTTTGGTACTATGTGAAAAGGAAAACGTTGCAATTCACTTCAGCCTCATATCGAAGTGCAGTACACTCCCAAGGCCATTCTCCGAGAGAGACAAAACTTCCTAAATTGACAGCTATCATGTTTCTCACCAGTCATCAGCAAAAGCCTTCCATCCCCAAAACAGTCATGCCTAGCTGTGAATCTGAGACGATGGAATCAAGTCACAAGCTGTTCAGCACTAAGCACTTAGCTGTTTCATGATGTTATTTTTATGTAATGTGAATTGTTTGCTTGTCACTGTATGTGCCTTGTATTTGTTTTGTTAAAAATTATTTGGCTACTTTCTGGTTGGCCCACAAAAGAATTTGCCTAATGTAGTTTCTCTGGATGGCATCCACCATTCCAATCTGGAGACATCTGTGCATTCACATTCACATTTTTGTCGAATTCTTTATCTATATATGTAACCAGTATACAAAAATTCTGTATGTTGATGTGCAAGGGAAAAATGGCATGTTCTGAGTAAACAGACTGGTCATATAACTCTAGAAACATTGTTACCTTACCTGTTTAATGAAAGAGGTGAGGGTGACTCTTTCCATCATCTCTAAATGTTGCAAGAACAAATACAAAAAATTTTGTTATTGTCTGACTACCAAGCTGTAAGCACTGCAAATACAGACACCCTATCAAAAGCAGGATACTCAGGAAATTTTAATTTACAGGTAACATGTAAAATTTAACTGTTTATCTGTGCCGCACACTTAACTGAATATTCTATTGTATAAAATCGTTGAAGTACATACTCTCGAATTGTACTGGTCATGCCTGAAATGTGTAGGACTTGAATTAACTTACATACAGAACTGGTGTGTGCTTTGGTTTTATATGACAGTCTATATGGAACAGATGAAATTAGGATCCAGGCTTTTTGAGGGGCCCCAGTCATACCATAAGAACAAAGAGGCACACCAAGCTCAAAGCAAGGAACCATAAATACTTTTAGGAATCCTGCCTGCAACTTAACATTTTGACCCTCATATGACATAGAATGAAGCTTGCAGATTTTCTCTATTCATGATCATGAAACTTCTCCTGAGTGGTCAATTTGTTGTCTCTAGACTGTGGGACATAGGACAATTTAAAAAAACAGGAAAAATGTTGGTATTTGGCCTATACCATCCTACTTTCCTGCCAACAATATCCACTTAATGTTGCCAGTCTAAGAAGTGTTGCACTCAAACAGCCACTGCTGGTGCAGTATGACAGAGTGATCTTCAATGCAGAAAGCTGCACTGTGCCACCATATGCTTGCAGCTTCACATTCACCGCAAACATAAAACAGTGGCCAATATATTTCTGCAAGTATGGGGAAAGACAATGAAGAAAATGACTGAAAACTATATGGTTAACATACCATAGTGAATTGATCAGTATATTGAAAATGCAGACAGCAAGTGATTTTGAGGCATCCAAAACACAACCAATCTCTACATGGAACCACTATTCCCATGCATTTTATCATGACTTACTGGTTGCCCGAAGATTTTGCAGTGTTTAAAACACAATATTAGGTAAGACCTGGAAATTTTCTATTTCACAGATTGAAAATATGAGTCTAAACTCATATCTAAACTGATATGGAATAACCAACACTATAAATGGTACAGTTTCATTACTGGTTTGTGTATTTATCCAATTTTTATTGAAGATTTCAGGAAATCAGACTACATAGCAGTGAATTATAAAATCATTAGTGGACGACATATTAATTGTGGCTGAATGAGCAGCACTCCTGTTTCATCAGTTCTTCAAAGAAAATTCTGGGATAATATCTTATATTATGCTATGACTGCATCACTTACACACTCTTTATGATTCAGCATTTAATAATGACCCTAACATTAGACACTTCAGAATCTCTGCCTACTGACAATGACTTGAAATAAACAATAAATAACTGAAATATGTATTCTTCGCTCCAATCAATATTTGGCACGTTACCCTTAAGGTGTGAGAAAAATGCATATACAGTGTTCCTTATTGTTGTCCAGTAAGAACTCAGTGAAGTTTTTAGTTAACCCCAAGGCAGCTCTTACATGTGGACAGATATGGACAGCCAAAAGGTACTACAATCTTGTAAATTTTCATTGCAAACACAACAGAAATGTGAGGTAATTCATACTGAGCATGGGGTGGGTTTCACTTTTTATGTATACATAAAGGAGGAAACAGACTACAAACATAAATGACCAAAACATATCCTACTCTAATCAGCTCACCATCAGGCATAGTGGTTTTTAGTCTTTTTTTACTAATGTTAGTTATATTTCCCTAGCTTTAACTTTTGTTTCACATACTCTCAGGTGGCTAAATCGGTTATAGCAACAATTTTGTGATTTCCTTTTGTATAATGTAAATACTGTCAAGATCGTCTTTGAAATAAATATTAAAAAAAAAGGAGACAGACTGGGAATCAAATAATTATTATTATGCAAGAGAAAAGGCACAAACATGCATAGGAAGAGAGTGCAGCTATCTCAGCCATGTTTTATGATTGTATGTTACAATACCAATACTCTCACAGTTATTTATGTAATAAGATGTACTCACAGGCGCAGGGTCCTGGGGACAGGTGACTTCTCCAACCTTTTGAGGCCTGCAACTTCTGATACTGTTATCTCTTTCCTAAATGAAAACAATGGAACCAAAACTGCATTAAGAAAGAACAGGTAATGCATATGGTATGGTGGGGACAAAAACAAGCATTATTAATAAGCACAGTATGAGGAAGGAAGCACTTAAATATTAGCTTAATTAAGATATGACAGTCTGTGTGACTGTGGGGTGTAGGGGAGAGAAGACAAACTGAGAAAATTGGAAGGATATTGGGAGCGTCAATACAAAGTGGGAAAGACGGGCAATCAAATTAATAGTATTATTGGAAAGGGAGAACAGCATACATGTACATAGGAAGAGAAGCCATTTAACTTTGCTATGTTTTATAATTAAATGCTATTTTATAACATCCATATTATTAGAGTTACTTTATGTTAGAAGACATGTATTCACAGCAGCTGGTTCCTGTGAACAGGCAACTTCTGCCACCTCCAACTTACTGAGGCATCTTCTGATAGTCTGTCTCTCTCCTAAAGCAAAATATTCGTTCATTGCGCAGTCTGTTTTACGAGAGGTCCATAATCTCTTCCATGGCGAGTTCTCCACAGAGTGTGATCTAGTGCTTCCCATTTCAGTTTCCAGTATCCTCTCGTTTCCTTTGAGGTCATCCACCAGCTGCGTAGGTCTTCTTCCTCCTCTTCCAGTCACATCTATCCTGCCTTCTGTCTTTCCTTCAATAACGTGTTTTAAAAGGCAGTTCCTGTGTAAGATGTGACCAGTCCAGTTGGCCTTCCTTCTTTTTGTTGTACGTAGGATGCTCCTTTCCTCCTTGCCTCCATGCAATACTTCATCGTTTCTCATATGACTGGGCCAACTGAGCTCTCCATCCTTCTCAGCACCACATTTCAAAACTTTCCAGGTATTTCCTATTTACTTTCTGAAGTGTCCAACTTTCAGCACCTTAAGAAGCTGTGCTCCAAAGAAGCACTTTACTAGTTTCTTCTGTAAATTCAAGTCCAGTTTTCTGGTGAAAAGAGCATTTTTCTTTTTGAATGCTGCTTTCGCCATGGCAATCCTTGATTTAATTTCACGTGTACATCTTGCATAATTTGTTATCATGATACACAAACAGTTCAAATATTCCACATTCTCGAGTGTTTTTGATCTATTATAATCTGTATTGGGGATGGTTGCCTCGAGATTCTCATTACCTTAGTTTACTTCCACATTCACGTCCATTTCATAACATCTTCCAGTTTCTATTAGTCTGTTAATCATGTCCTGTAGCACCATTTCTACCTTAGCCACTAGTACAAGCACAATGTCATCTGCACATTTCACAGTGCAAATTACTTTTCCTCCTATTCCGAATTGTCCAAACCCTTGAAAAGCCTCCTTGACAAGGTATTCGCTCTATGAGTTGAAAGGAACTGGTGACAAACAGCAACCTTCTGTAACTCCTCTTCTAATCTTCACACTTCTTGTCTGCCCCTTGTCTAGTCATATTTTAACACTCTGATGCTTGCAAAATTTGCTGCTGAACAATCTTCTTTCATGCAAATTATACCAGTTTCCTTAGCATATGCATTAATTTGGTCCAGTCTGCATGGTCAAATGCCTTCCTCCAGTCTATGAAGCACGCACACAATTCTTCATCTGTGTCCAAAGTTCATTCTGATATTATTGTCAACATCCCAGTTGCATCCCTAGTTCCTTTTCCTCTTCTAAATCCAAATTGATCTTCTTCAAGTACATCCTCAATTTTCCTTTCAATTCTTTTTCTAAAAACTGTGCTACCAACTGTGCTGTATGTGTGATCAGGCTGATTGAGTGATGTGCACTGCTTTTGTAGCTTTCGGCTTCTTCTTTAAGGTAATCACTGTAACTTCGCTGAAAACCACTCTCTGGTTTCGTATATGTTGTTGATCAGTTGTATGTTTAGTTTGAGACCATTTTCTCCCACCAGTCTGAGTACATCCCCAGCTACATTATCACCTCCTGTAGCCTTCTTAAACCTCATCTTTTTTCCCACTTCACTGTGCAAAATATAAAGGCCTTTCTCAATTGCACCTACTTCCCCTACAGGTTCAGCTTCTAGGTTTTCTGACTGATTAGCTTGATCGTACAGCTCTGTAATATAATTTTTCCAAATTTTCAGTACTTGCTTTTGACCTATTATTATATTCCTTTCAGAGTCTTTGATGCCAATGTTTCGACTCCCATGGTTTTCTTTCTAACCTTGTTCCTTTGTTTTCATGTACATTAAATCATAAAGTCTTGTTCTTTGAAATTCCATAATCTCATCACATATGCCCCCAGATTCTTTCTTGGCCTTGTCTGTGGCTGCTTTAAAGTCTTTCTTCAGTCTTCTGTAGCTCTTCCTCCATTCTTCATTGTTGACACTCCTCCACTCCCTTTATTCATCCATTTCACTGATCACTTCCTGTGCAATCTACAGCTTTCTTGCTCTCCTCTCAACTATCCCAACAAAATCATTCACAGTATGTAATACGCATTTCTTGATATTGTTCCACTGCACTTCCACATTCTGACTTTCACATTTGATTGCATTGAGTTTCTCTTCTAGGGTATCCTCCACATTCTGTTGTTGAGCATATAACTTCTCAGAATCGCATCTTGGTTATTCCATTTAGAACGTTATGATTTTCTTCAATTTAGTGCAAATCTTTGTAAACAGTAAAGTGTGCTCAAGGTCAATATCTGCTTCAGTCATCGTCTGCACATCCTTCATACTGTTACTGAATAAATCTTTCACAAGTATATAGTCCAACTGATATTGATATTAATCTCCTGGTGCTTTCCAGATATACAGTCTTCCCTTAGGTTTTTTAAACCATGTGTTGTTGACAAGAAATCTATTTCTTTCACAGAAGTCAATAAACATTTGACCTCTCTGATTTCTCATTCCTAGTCCATGTGGTCCAGCAGTGTCCTGAGATGATTTATCTCCAACCACACTGTTCCAGACCCCTACTAGACTGGTGTTTTGTCTCACTTTTCCAGCCTCTTCAAAAATTTCTTCGACTATATCATAACATTCTTCTGCTTTGTCACCTTCATGCTCAAATGCTGGTACATACACTCCACTATCAAAACACTTACCAGTTCTGCCTTTAACTCAAGAGCAATGATCCCATTATCACACACTATCTTCTTAACAACACTTCTCACTATGATTTTAAGCACTACTATTGCTACAACTACACCTACAAAAGATATGCACAGTAGGTTAAGCCATCGTCTGCATGTTAACACAATTCATCACAGAGCAGCACAGTTTTAGAAAAGGGATACCTATTAAAAATGCTGTCTTCAGAATAACAAATAGTGTTTTTTAAGATCTATTAACCAAAACATGGATGGAAGAATTTTCTGTGATTTGGCAAAGGTTTTTGACTCAGTAAATCAAAAAATTTTGTTAGATAATTATACTTCTATGGCATTTCAGGAGTACCTGCAGTACCATACAATCATCACTCCTTATTTTACCTTGTGCTTTCCATTGCACTTCAGTGACACCTCGAACAGACACTGCCTTCTTCTGCATCTCCCTGTTCAAATTCTCCAATTTGCCTTCATGATTCATGGTCCCTACATTCCATATTCCAATCTTGTAGCTGTGATCTTCCTTCTCCCTGTTTGCAGTCCTTGCTGCAAATCATACTGTGTGGTGTTTCCTCTAGAAACACCTCCTGATGGAGCAAAGGAAAATACTGGAATAAAAAAAAATGGATCCACATCAAACATGTCATACATAGGGTATGGCAAACATTATTACCAACATTACCCACAAGCAGAGTATTAAGCAAAGAAGGGCTTAGAAGTCAGTGTGCCTTAATATCTGATACTCACCCACTGCTTCTTGTCTGGTTTGGTGTTCCATCAAGGCAATCATCTGCTGCAGGATGGTGGTTGATTTCCTGATGTGATCTTCAGTATTTATACAACAGGCCTTTCTCACCTCTTGCATGCCTTCTGTCACATCACATTCTGGAACAATTTATGGCAGCTTGAAATATTCTGTAAAATTTTCTGTCTGAGGGTCATTCAATAAACACTGAACTAAGAGCCACATTTAACACCATCACCTTTACATAACTATAAAAGTAACAAGATGTCTATGTTGGGATTCAAGCTTTGTAAAATTTTCTGACTTATAAACCAGTAAAGAATAGTTGGCTTTCCAAAGAGCAGTGCATTGTGTGTCATATGTCAACTTCACCATATGACTCAGCACTGATAGAGGAGGGTAATATCCCCCAGCTAACATACCAGTGCTGTGGGCTGTATGGCTTTCTGTTTCTCAGTCTTCTGGAGTAGGAGGTTGTTACAACATGTCATTAGCATTTTAAAAATCACAGACTTCTTGTGCCGTTCAAATACAAAAGATGTAATAATTCATTCAGACCAATCATTATTGCATTTTATACTTAAAGGCACATACTGTCCTGGAATAAAAATTTTTAATTATCTTCCAGCAAACATTAAATGTTTAACTAATGAGGTAAAACTATTTAGGCCTGCCTTAAAAAGGTTTCTCTACACTAATTTCTTTTATAATATAGATGAATAGTTTAATCATAATTAATCACAATTTTATACTGTTACAGGTTTTATATGTTTATATATGGTTCTTAATAGTAACAATTTTTAATAATAAAGCATTTTATTTGGAATTGTATACAGTTTGCCATTGATTTGTACAGATGGTGATATTTTGTGACAACTGCTATGTTTGCACATTGAAATTGTACTCTCTATTCTATTTCTGTATTGCTGTATATTCTGCTTCTGTGTGTTTTGTTGTATTGTTACCTAAGACAATTTCCACACCCACAGGAGTTGTACTCCAGGCAGGATTTATGGAAAATGAATGAATGACTGAATATGAATGAACAAATGAATGAATGAATAAACCTTCCAGAAGTCTACTGAATTGGCCAGGGTAATTTATACTGGAAAAATGTAAACGTAATGCAACTACCTTGTGAGCTCTCCGTGCATTTGAGAACTAAACGGAAAATATCCAAGCACAAGCACGCGTCTTGTAAAATTGCAATTAGTCCAGCTTTGATAGTATTCTATAATAAAATGCAGTTTGTGGACTTTATCAGTAGGGTTTGGGAAGCACCAGCATGAATAGAAAAAGAGGCTTGGGGCTTCACAGTCTGGTGAAATTAGTGTCCAGGTAGGCCTGTTTACAGTGTGGGACGTGAAATAAAGCTGCTCCTTACAGATAGTGTTAGAAATTCAACAAGCATTACAACATAAAATTAAATGTCCCCTGTTGCTCCTAACCTATTAAAATCAGTTCTACAACCCTGTGCAACATTTTTGAATGCAGCGTTACACATTTGGACACTTTAAAATTAACTGAGGATACCCACCGGTTTAAGTCACACAGTTGACTTTACCAGCACAATCACATCCTTCCTTGTTGCCTTACCACACACTGAACACAGATCAAAAATACATTGACTAACAGTGAACTTGGAAATTTGACATGCTTGCACAGTACTATACTCCTGGCTGAATATACCACTGAAGTGAACACAAAATTAAAATGGTGAAATAATTTTTTGCGATTACATTCATCACGGATAATCTCCTCATATGATGACTGTAGCCAGAAAGTTAAGAAAAAAATTTACTAAGTGACAAAAAAATTGTAACAATACAATAATGAGGTTCCTTCTGAAATACGCTGCTTCTTTTCATTTATATGGTCACACCAACATATATGAAAATGTAAAATATTTAATGAATTTTACAAATGATAGTAATATATTTTGCAGGATTTTGATCAATGGTTGGTACTTTGCAATGCATCATACAAAAAATTAGCAACAGTGTTCTTTACAATTTCCTAAGCTGGCTGCAGACTGTTTAGTGTACAATCTGCATTTAAAACTAGTATTAAGCAATGCCTGCTTCTCTGACCTTGGAACTGTGTGCAATGACAGTTTCAGGAGAAACAGGGCACTTAGAAGTGATGGCTAATTTGTTAATTCGTTAAATTCTTGGTGAATTAATTAACCCATCACACAGTGAACATACGGAGTGAGCTAAAAGTCACTGTGTACCTACACAACATACAATAAAATCGTCTTATTATTAGTATTACGGCCTATGTGATTTGCGGCACGCAGGTAGTTAACCTTTCTTTCTTTAAGCATGTCATTTATTGTTTCTTTGAACGAAAGCGTGTCCGGATGTGAAGATGGTTTTGTCGCTAAGGCTCGAATGCCTTTGGTGGAGCAGGTGTTAGGTACTGCAGGATGTACACGACTGCAACAGAAATTGGCGGAAAAGATCCCCTGCACCCACGTACCATATTACAATGCAGTAAAGCCGTTAACTGCCAAGTTTCGTGAAATTGGATCAGTTGTGGATGAGCTGAGACACAGCAGGACTCCAGTATACATAAGACAATGTACTGCATATTTCGTATCTCACATTGCCAAAACCGTCAACGTCGGTTCGTTAACCACTCAGTCACATCGCGAACTCTTCAACGTTTACCGCCGATCCATGTTTTTGTGATCCGTGCTGCCACCTACTGCTACAAACTGAAACTCGCGAGCTAAACAACGTCGAGCAAATCCGTGACAAGGATCGCCCACAGATCATAAGCGCTGACTAGAATAAATAATAATTTAACTTGGCTGTAGAATATGCCAGTTGGAGGGTTCAGACAAACCAGGAGGCGTTGAAATTGAATGGTACACACCAGCTTATGTTTTACACTGACGTTAATGTATTGGATGAAAGCATACATACTATAAAGTCACAGATTTTTATTAGTCGCTTGTAAGGTAACTGGTCTAGAAGTACATGCTGAGAAAATGTTCACGTCTCGTGAACAGAATGCAGGACAATAGCGCAACATATATATAGGTAATAAATCCTTTGGAAGTATGGAACAGTTAAAATATTTGGGAAAACCCCTAACAATAAAAATTATATTTTGAAGAAATTGATAGTATAGTGAATTCACGAAGTGTTTGCCATCATTCGGTGCATAGAAGCACCCAGAATTTTCCTTTGGGGGGGGGCGCGCCCTGCCACTGAGGCTATACATAATTTATGTCTGATTTTAAAAAACTATGTTACGAAAATCATGTCAAAATCTCCGAGCCGACATCTAGTTAGGTTACAGGAAAAATCAAAATTAACTGAAAAAGAAAATAATCTACATGGCAGAGAGAAATAGCTTTTGAGGATGCGAAACGAAGTGGCTAAGGGAAGTGTCCAGTGGCACAGTTTATTTCCACGCACTTTACCTCTAACTCCTACGCTTTGTCGCATGTGACATTTAAGTGTTTTTTTATGTCGCAATAGCCTTTAGTGGGCCAGGGCCTCCTCATTATCCAGGCTTTAAGATCACTCTCAGTTAGACACTCCACAGGCGGTAGGACTCCTCTGGACGAGTGATCAGCCCGACGCAGAGACCTGTACCTGACAACGCAGTTACTCACAAGAGACAGACATCCATGCCCTCGCCCGCATTCGAACCCACAATCCCAGCAAGCGAGCGGCCATAGACCCATACCTTAGACCGCGCGGCCACTGGGATCGACATTTAAGTGCCTTACGTTACTAGGCTATAAACATAAACAAGAAATGCGGTTTCCTTATGTCTATTAAAGCAAAAACCCATGCCATTAATGAAGTCATTTGTCGGTAATAATTACTGTTTGCAACAAGGCTCCCTGCGGTATTCGTTTACCTTAAATTGTGGGACAGTGAACAAATGAACAAACAGAACCTCTCTATTGTGCGTTCATTATTACTGGTTCAGAGCAGAGGTAATTATTGCCTAATACAGGATAGCTGAACGTGGCATGTTAATGTTGCAGTTGGTCCAGACGTGGTCCAGACTGAGCGAGTACGTACACACATTGAAACTCGACCATACAACCGGTGCAAACTGACTGCATGTGAAATAAACACTGAATAATCAAAACACGTTTGTTAATGCCGTTTATATGAATGGCACGGCAGATTACTACGTTTCGTGGGTTCGGCCCAACCCGAGTAGCCACCTACACGTGCAGTTTAATGTTACCAAGGCGACCATTAGTGTTCATTACCATTTCAACGAAATGTGTTACACACGTTTTGGCATGTGTGAGTGAAGTAACTGCTCTGGCGGAAGATTTCTTTCCCCGTGTGTTTCGCAACCTAACCTTGTGCTGCCGCCCAAACTCTGCGCATTATGCAATACTGCACTATTGTAACATCCTGCATCCGAAACTAACTCCATTTCAAAGGTAAGAGGCAAATGTGTATTATTTGGACCAACTCGTACACAAGAAAACACAATATATAGTGTATGAGTTGGTCCAAATAATACAAATTAAATTCATACGTACACGGTATAGAAAATTTCAGATTTTTAGAAGGTAAAGTGCACCTTAAAGAGGCCATGAAGTTCCAAAGGGTAAGCAGAGGTATAGCTCTACTATTGGGCGCCCCCCCCCCCCCCCCATTTCGGCACTAGATAGGAGTGGGTGATCAACGTCACGCTTCTGCCATTTTAAAGGAGACTGATTAGGCCCCAGGGCCGGTGTGGACGGCTGCGGAAAATCTTGCCCGCACCAGGTTTTGATCTTTGGACCGTCCAGCCCGTAGCAGGTCGCTATAGGGACTGTGCTATCACGGGCCACTTTCACTCCATTGTAGAAGACCCAACTTGATGCGTTAGGTAATCACTCAGATGGCACAAAACTTCTCGCGTTTTATGGAAACACAAGTTTCCATTTATTTTAAAAAATAACAAATATTGTGCCCTATCCTAAGGCAGTTAAAAGAAATATCATTCAAAATTCTCTTTCTTAACATTCTTGAAGTCATGTTGCAAAATATCACCCTATCTTTCTCTTTCTCAAGCGGTCACCCTTTTTAAGGATTCCAAAAGAAAGTTTTTCACGTATCCTACATATCCCGCCCAACTCCTGGTTTTCATTGTCTTAGTAATATTAAATAAAAGACAAGAAATAGAAGCTCATCATTGTGCATTTGTCTCCATTCTGTAGGGATTTTTCCTGTCCTTCTACCCTCGACAAACACACTCACAGACACACACACACAATCAGTGTTCCTTACTTTAGCATTCTCAATCTGGATCAAAACGGGGAAACATATGGAATTATTTATTCTTTGGACTTTGACCATCTTCGGTGTTTAGAATAAAAATAAAAATATTACGTTTCTGGAAGGGAATTGGTTTCCCTCCTGAGGCGAAGGAGTAGGAAACACCTACTGTGTTGGGCCCTATAGGAAAAGTTGTTATTACTTCTTGGTCATTTTGACCCTTGAATATGGGACACACAAGCTGTACCGAAATGCCAGTGACAAGCCATCCTACGCCGCGCAACAGTCTAAAAGAGCGAAGTTCTAAACTACACAGCGGTGGAAGCCTGAAATATGGCACAGATATTCTACATCTTTCGGTCTGGCCTGAGGACGGGGAGTCATGCTGTCCCCGAAAAGCTGTGACTAATTTTTATTTTAAGCACGCCATGATGGACAAAGAAAAATGATTGAACGATCCAAATGTGTTACATCATCGTCAGAATCTTAAAGAATTTTAGGGGAACAGTCTATGGAAATAGCTGTTTTAGGAATGACAATGTCCTTTATTTTGTGCCTCTTTAACAAACGTCAAATCTTAAGTAAAACTTGTGTTTTGGAAAAACTATGAAAAGTTATATTAACTTACAATAAATCCTCAAATTAATAAAGCTGTGAAAGTCAAGCAGGCATATAGCTTTGCGTTCATGTTTCGAATTAGGATGGTCCCGGGTTCTAATATCGGACCTAAAGAAATCTGTACTGACAGCTGTGTCCAGTGGTTTCCCTCCGTCTGTCCTGATACCTGAAAATAATAATACAACCCTTCCGTTCCACATACTTACCACTTTCTTTCAAAGTTCATCTTCCTGTTCGAAGCTACATAACATAAAACGCCTGCAAAGCTTTATTAAATATTAAAATTAATATTAAAATATTAAATATTAAATAAGTCAATCAATCAACAACCATTTCGGCTTCGGAACTTGTGTGTCCACCGGTAATTATCAGGAAGTTACTATTAAATTCTGAGCTTTCTCAAACGCACCTAAATTAATACATACAAATTTTTAATTTTGCTGTATGCAGTTCCTGATTTTCCTCAGGTTTTCGAAAAGCGTCGCGGTGTCGAGTGAAGTTAGTCGTTGGTAAATACAAGAAATTAAGTACACAGCCGTAATGTGCCTTTACTGACCATCTTGGAGCGGTCGGGCGTCATATGCCACTGACAATGGCGTCAGGAAAGAAATCAGTTGGCGCCAGCACCGGCTGTCACAAGCGGCAAGTGTTAGGAGAGAATTGCAGCCTTGCGAAAGATACGACTTAATATATTCCAATTAGGACAACGCGTTTCATAATAACAGCATAGACTTGACGAAAAAGTAAAAAGATTATCGAAGGTTTTATAAAGCGTAAGCTGTTATTATGTATACCATGGAATATTGAACAATAATCCGTAATAGTCACGTGTGTCATTCATATTATCGCTTCCGATATGCAAATTATACTGTGGAATACGTAAGTAACAAAGAACTACTAGACCCAACACAT
This sequence comes from Coptotermes formosanus, assembly GCA_013340265.1. Classification (NCBI taxonomy): domain Eukaryota; kingdom Metazoa; phylum Arthropoda; class Insecta; order Blattodea; family Rhinotermitidae; genus Coptotermes; species Coptotermes formosanus. The sequence continues at coordinate 686,975 of BLKM01009851.1, read as the reverse complement.
TAAATCAGCCACTGTAAGACACCCGAGTAGAATAAACAGTCTGAATGTTAAGAATCACCTCTACTTGCTGGTACTGTATGTTGACCTTACTTCTTGCTTTACAAGGACAGAAGGTACTTGGGTTAGATTCCGAGAACAGTGATGTGGGGTAGATACTGTACTGTCAGCTGTGAAACTGTTTGTCGCATGTCACGTACCGATTACATTAATATGCTTATTTAATTAGTTCTACGCTTATAAATGTGCTTTTTTTGTAGTTTGCTTATTTAGCGATGCTGAAACATCAGAACTTTTACAGCTACTAAAGAAGAGAAGTGCAGTAAAGGAGAGCTATTCTTTTCAGAATGAGTAATACTGTCAGTGCTTAAACAAAATAATATCCCTTCTCTGGCACATTTGAGCGAAATCCCCACATACTTCACAGAACCAGAGTTACGTCAATTTTATCGGACACTGGACACTCAGTTGCGCAGTGTTCAATGAGTGATGTTCAAATATTTTACTATTTTGTCACAAAAGAGTGACTAGGAATAAGAAAGAGTAGTCAGTTTTGTTTGTGAAGGTACACCGACCAAACTCATGTTCAAGAAACATGAATGGTCAAGTGTCGTTCCACTCCGAGTCACTTCTTCCTCCTAGTCAAGCATTCCTTCACCTAACTCTGATCACCATTACGTATATTTCTGCTACTTTCTTAACAAAATGGCGCCAGACTCTTCGATCAATTATCCGCTAATGTCCAAAGCCACTAAATAAAAAACGTTAAAATAACCAGGCGCGCACGCAGAACTTTTCAATAGGGAGCGGGTGGTGGGGTGTGCTTAACCAGAGGCTGTGTACAGGCTATTGCTCGATTTTAAAAATAATGTTACAAAAATCATTCGATAAATATAATTGTAACTTTACATTGTTTTCAACTGCATTTATGTACATATAAATATGACTGCATGTTTCGTGACCAGCTCACCTAATTTAAACCACAAGGTATTATCTTCTTGGTTTCGTAAGTTCATGTAAGGTTTTCTAATTTTTTATTATATTTTTTCAAAATTCAAATGTACTAGTCATTAGCCGATTTCAGTGGCTGTTTCGGCTGAAGGGTAGATCTAAATCACGTAAAACTTCTCATACCATCGTGTCTACAAAATCTGTGACTTGTAAATTTCTATTCTTTTGGAAGGGGGAGGGGGAGAATGCAGCCCAGCAGCCCTACTGTTGGGTACGCGTCTTAATGCAACACCTCAAAAAATCCTCTGAAACACGCTACTGTCCTTCTCACCCCAGAAGTTCGCAATATGATCATATGGATATTGTCGAAGACAGGGAATTAAAACTGCTAAGATGGCTTGTTCTCCAAAGGAGAACTTTACATAAAATATGAAGTGCCTCCGGGCGAGTAGCATCTGCAATGTCAGTGTCGAAATTTCATCAGAAAGATCGACAGACACAAGAAGCCTGTCGCCCATAGTGCTTGTTTTAAAATTATTTCTTTTTCGTGGCGGCAAAAACCACTGACACGTGGTTTTGAGCAGTTCACAGCACACTCTATTGGGGCGGCATTTATGAAGCATCAGACTAAACACAGATTGTTTGTCTTAGAACTACCGAGCTTTATATAAAGCTATCAAGACAGTAAAATATTAATTGCAGCTCAGGGTAACAAATAATGCAAGTTTCCAGGTTCAATGTTTTATAATCAAAACAATGTAAAGTGGCGAATAGACTCATAAAATAACTCATAAAATATTTTATCTTGAGAAAGCAGTTTTATTATAAAATTCTTACTTGTTACAAATTCTTCAATATATTGCTCATTGCAATTTTTGCTATTTCTCTAACCCCACTGTTCACAAATCACTTATTTATCATACCGCTTGCTCAGTTCTGGGAGGGTCTTTGGCTGCTCTGTGCTTCCTTAGATGTTTTTTGTGCGCATGTGAGTATGTAATTTTCACATTATTTTACTTGTAATATCTGTAACTTACACATGGAATAAACCTTTCTTTATCAGACAGTATGTGGTTTAAATTTTGGGCGAACCACCCTTGCCCCTGACAGTAAACGGAAGACGGTCAATTCATCCGTGAGTGTGTGTGTGTGTGTGTCTTAAACACTTTTTCAAGCATGTAGGTAAACTTTACGAAACTCTATAAATATTGATACTACTAGACGGGACTCAAACCTCCTGTTTCATTATTTTCATTTACAGTATACTAAGGTGACTGGCAACGAGCAAAATTATCGCTTTCGATGCCCGTCCGAGATAAAGCTTCTTCTCTGTCGCCCGCCCGCGCCGCTATCTGGTGGGTAGCAGCGATTTAATCCTCCAGCAATACAGCACCAGAAACGTGAATTTGACCACGGAGGGCCTACTTCTACTTGGTGATGAAGTCACAAACCATTTTTACCATCATGCCCCATATGCACCTTTTTGTGTAGTGGGCAGATACAGTTAAAATTTTACATTCATCATTACGTTGAACCACAACATCGCGACTGCACAGATTTTCTGTTCGTACCAGCATGCGTGATAGCTCAGTCGGTATAGCGACTCGCTACGGGCTGGACAGTCCGGGGATCGAATCCCGATGGGGGCGAGATTTCCCGCACCCGTTCGGACCGGCTGCAGGGCCCACCCAGCCTCCTGTACAATGGGTACCGGGACTTTCCCGGGGGAAAAGTGGCCGGAGCGTGGGGCTATCCCCCCACTCCCTTTTCGTACCGAGTCCAACGAAAGGCTAGAGCTATGTATCTACTCCCTATTGGGCCTTATGCCTGTATAGGGTCCATTTTTTTTACCAGCATGAGTGCAGACACATGCATCATATATAGGCCTTCTGTCGGTTTTCTCTTAAGCGGACTATAATACAGACCTATTATGTTGACATCTAATTGTATTATTTAGTCAAATTACGCAACGCTGTTACGAAAAAAATGGCGCCAAGCCTTGAATGGGAATTCATTTTTATTGTATAGTATAAACATGGCGACGCCAGGAATCCTTGAGGTTATGTATTCTCCTCGACTTTATGGCTAGAGTGCAGGCCCGTGCAATGAAAGAAACAAGGCGTAACTAGTTCTGTTCAGAATTTATCTTCAGCTACCAGATCGAAGGTCATTGTGGCAGGGATAAATTGACAGTCGCTCTGCAAGTCACGTAATGCTGCGGCTTATGGAGCCCGCATTTGCTTTACCGTGTTTCGAACAGCCTGGCTGTACCCGATTAAAGAGCGCATCAAAGCCCGAAATTTTTGTGACGTTCACGAGTTACAGGATTTGTGATGTTTTCCGCCCAAACCTCACAAGAAATCTGATCACGTGTTTCGGCTGTCCACGACAGCATCTGTTTTCCGTGTCTGGAGACTGTTTAAGATTAATCTGGAGAAAATAAATTTGGTCTGATTTGTTATTGGGATTATTGATAGATTTCAGATTTATACAAAGAAGAATACTCAACCCAGTCAGTCACATAGCTTCGAATAATATTTGTCATGAATTGGAAAGACGAAAACAGCGAAAATTGTTGGTCAGGAAACCTGGTGTCCAGGCCAAGTTTCGAAAAAGCAACTTTTCAAAAAGCAGGAGCATTGATGACTGTGCAACAGCTATATTCGATAAGCAATGTTACGAAGTGTCTTCCTCTGCTAACTTTAGCTTTCCTTCATCTGTTTTTCCCTACCTGCTTACGCTGCATTTGCCGCATTGCGTTCCTAGAAAATATTTTTAAAAGTACTCTACCTTTATACGCACGCTACCTCTGTTCTGATAGCTTAGCGTTCTGTACTACAATATACTATACTACACTACACTATACTGTACTATACTACACTATACTATACTATACTATACTATACTATACTATACTATACTATACTATACTATACTATACTATACTATACTATACTATACTATACTATACTACACTACACTACACTACACTACACTACACTATACTATACTACACTATACTATACTATACTATACTATACTATACTATACTATACTATACTATACTATACTATACTATACTCTACTATACTATACTGTACTATACTATACTATACTATACTACGCTACACTATACTATATTATACTACACTCTGCCTACACTATGCTATGCTATACTATATTGTGCTGTGCTGTGCTGTACTGTACTGTACTCTACTACACTACACTAAACTACACTACACCGCACTACACTACACTATGCCTCCATTTTGGGACAAGATAGATATGACATGGACGGTGGTGCAGGAGGATTTGTTCTTTCATCCTACTTTTGCATTTTCTTCCGGCGTTAACCGACGTCTTTGCAGCAGACAACACAGCTAGTCGCTAGCGACAGTTATCATGTGGCTGCCATTAGCAATATTTTTGTGAACAGAATAACTAGCCGAGGCGTGAACAGAGGTGACAGCGCAAGAGGCTGAACAATATTGGGAGAGGATAAGTCCGTGGGACTTCTATCTGTGGCTTCAATACGGCAGGGGTTTTCCTGACCAGGCAATTATGGTTCTGCTTTGCACTTGCTAATTACAGACCTTCCTGTTTGGAATCCTACTGGTCTGTTTCCTTAACCTTAACGGTAGTCCATATATGGTGGACACACGCCGTTACTGATAAAATAAATCCTTCGAAATTTTAGAAACGTTCAAATGTTTTGCGAGGATATCCAAAAATCAAAATTGCTTTCAGTAAGAAGTTAATAGCAGACGAAATTCTGAAAATTTTATTACAATCGGTGCACCACAGCCTGTCTCTCCGTATATTATCTAAAAAAAATGTACAGACTAAATATATTACTATGACTTTATCCCTTATTCTATACAGAACTGACGACTGAGAGCGTGCCCAAAGCAAAGAACATAAACTGAATGTCTTAGAGAACAGAGTGCTGAGGAGAATGTTTGGACGCATGAGAAGGAAACAAACAGGTGGTTGCAAAACACTGCATAAAGAGGAGTTCCATAATTTGTACTCGCCACTATAAACCATTGAATTTAGTAAATCGAGAAAACTGAGATGAACAAGGCAATTAGAACGTATGGGAAGAATACAAACAGAAGCATTCTGTTCGGAACACCTGAAGGAAAGAAAGTGTCTAGGGAGACCTAAGCTTATTATAAGACGATAATGTTAAGAGGTTAATTTAGGTTGTGAATGTACAGACTAGATTCATAGCAGGTTCAGAACATGATACTCTGCCAGGATCTTGTAAACATGATCACGAATATACATGTTTCACGAAAAAAAAAATTGCTTATTACTATCCTTGAGACAATGCATACAAGGCGCCATTACCGCTTTCTTCAACGTCATCATTTGCAATTATTTTCCCATTAAATTCTATATAACACACACGGGTAAAATATCGCCACGGGACAATAAAAGAATATCTTACTTTCAGCATGGAAACTGGTTAAATATCCTACGATTAGTGTCCAAGAAGAAATCATAATGAGTGTTATTGCTAATGGTGCATCACTGCGCACCTACTGTTGGCGGCCTTCTGCATGACAATGCCATTAATAATGTGCCTTATTTATTGTTTGGAATCACATCTACCCAATAATTAGATTACGCCAGATAAGCCATTCCTGCAAACCCGTTCCTAATCTCCATGCTCGAGTGCTTCCCACTTAAAGCAATCGGCCAAGTAAAAGTTCGTCTGGGTGTAATAGTGTGAAGATCACTGAAGGACTAGCTACTAGTTTCAGCACTGGTTGTATCTATAAGATTGTTTGTGAAAAGGAAGGAAGGTAATTACATAATGAGCTCTTCAGGCAACCTAGAATGGCGAAAATGTAACACAGTTCAAATAGAAAATAAGTAAAAATAATTTTATCCTTACAGATTATTGATATAATTCATACACGCTAATTAATCCTCTGAAGACTGAAGTTCGTCTAATTTATTTGCGTGTAAATATTAGATTATGTCGCACAGAACAAACATCTCTATTAAAACTACCAATAATTCTGTTTTCGGAAGTAGTAGGTGCTTATTATGAGAACTGTAGGAAACAAATACAGTGTGTAGAATAAATGCAGAGTTACCAACGTTACAGCATGTGATGAATATGTTTACCACTGGGCTTTAAGTGTTTAATGAAAAAAAAATCCCATGATGCTAACCTCTCAGTAGAATGCCGAACTGTCACCGCGAGGGAACTTCTGGGAGAGGCACAAAGGTTTGCACTTGCTTTATCCCTGTATATCTCAAACACATGCACGCACGCATGCACACGCACACACCTGATATTCCAGAAATAATTTCACAGTCGCCAGGGGCTTCTCAGGCTCCTAACCGATTTTCAAATTTGCATGCTCGGGGGCTGCAAATATTTAATTAATTGGATGCAGATAGTCTGAAGACGCCTGTGTTGTATAAACCGTAAAATCCTTTAAGCGATGCGTACCAGGTGACAAACGAATATATTCTGGAACTGTTCACCGTCAGCACGAATGCAAGGCACAACTCAACGCGCCAAGCACCGCCGCACTCGATCAAAAATAGACCTACTTAGCATTAACCGAGTTGTCTGCACAATTACTCTGTTGCCATTCCTTCCCGTTGCAAGTCTCTAAATAGACCAACATATTGTAAATGAGGAATGTCAGTTACATTATAGACGAAAAGTGCCTTAAAATATTAGTGGTAGAAACTGAACCGAAGGCCAAGGCCTGGATGGGAGAATAATATTAAAGTGAATCTTAACATAAGGTGGGCGTGAGGGTATGAAGTAGATCCAACTGGTGCAGGATGGGTACAGTGATGGGCTATTGTAATTTTGGTAACATATCTTTGAATTACGGACGAGAAGGGAAAATTCCTAGTCATCTGACCAACTATCAGTTTTCTCAACAGAGACACTTATCAGTGGATTAATTATTCACTTACACAAACTTTCCAAGTACTATATACTGCTTACATGCAGAGTGGCCGATCCCAGTGGCCGCGCGGTCTAAGGCGTAGGTCTGCGGCCGAGCGCTTGCTGGGATCGTGGGTTCGAATCCCACCGGGGGCATGGATGTTTGTCTTCTACAGTGTTCGTGTTGTCAGGTACAGGTTTATGCGACGGGCCGATCCCTCGTCCAGAGGAGTCCTACCGACAGTGGTGTGTGTCTGAGTGTGATCAAGTGAAAATAAAGAATCTCGACACCTACTGTGAGTAGGTAGACGAGGGAAGGACTACGAAACGAAACATGCAGAGTGTCGCTTCAGGACCCAGTTCACATGCAGTGTTGGCGGCTTAATATTTATAGGCAATTTGTGTTGCCTGTTCACATAACGTGTGCAGACTGTCTAATGATGCACTTAAAAATCCCATTATTAGCATAAATCTTAGCCAGATGACTCCAATTCACATCCTTTTGCTATGTTTCTTTAAAACAATTTTCAGTATTATCCTCCCCTCTACTGATATCTTACAAATGGCCTTTTCCTATGCTTTTATATTGTAACACAATACAATTTTTTCATCTCACATATGAATACTACTTTCTCCGTCCATATCATTTCCTTGCACTTTATTACCCAATGTTTGGCGGCGTCTACGTCCACAAGAATTTACGATTATCATTATGGGGGTTTGTGCTGCTTCCCCTAACTTTTTGTTTTGATTTTGATCCTTCTCTTCTTAAACGCCCACAGTTTACGCCATTTCCTTTCAAGATACCGAGCTTCAGTACCGTGTTATACAACAGAATTACATTAGGTGCCACATCGATTCATTAGTGTACATGTATTAAAACATGGCACTACTTACGTGCGTAAGGCAATATTGCATTTTAACTAGCACGCGTTGAGACTAACACATTAGCTTTACAAGTCTTTACTGCTGAATTATGGAGATTTGTTAAGAGCTAAGATTATTTTTAAATTACAAGGCGACCGTGCACTAACTAATGATGTGGGTTGAGGAATCCACTAGACTAGTTGTTCTAAAAGAGTGGCCCGCAGACCCGTACGGTTCAGCAGGGACTGATCCAGCAATCCGAGAAATAACTTTTTTCTTCCCACAAAGTTAGCAGGGAAAACTATTGTACTGAAAGATTTTAAGATATTATGAAACCTGTTTATGTGGGACAGCTGTACAACACATTACAGGTACGCTCAGAAGAATATGTTAAGTTTTTCGTATTGAGGATTTTACTAATATTAGTTTTGTCCTGACTACACGTAAATTCATATTTACGTAATAAATATTTACATTGACTTGCAGCTTCTTTTGCGCTATATATATTTTTGTTACTTGAAGTTTTTCGGACTTCAAACATAAACACGAGTTCTTCTGTAGCAGTCCACAAGTTCGCGTTCCTTTCGGGAGAGGGGCCGCAGTACCAGGTAGGTTAAGAAACGCTGCCCCAGGCCAGCATTTCTTAAAATGCTTGCGGTGCTGCGGGTTCGAGTTAGCGTTTGTTGTACAAACCTATAGCTTACTAGAACTGTAAAGGTAAAGCAGTCCAATTACCGTCCTCGACAGACCCTGAGGGATCCAGAAGGTTGAGGCTCCCAGATTTCAAGACAATCGGCACATGAAGGTGGTAGGATTGTCAGCTCCACGCACCGACCACCTTTAACCCCCAGGAAATATTCCTGGTACTCATTTCTGTTAGAGGCTAAGTCGACCCCAGGACCATAGTGCGGCCGGAAGGATTATGTCAATGAATACTGCAGTGACACCATCGGGCTATTAGAATCACAGCCGTTAAAAAGTCAACAGAAAGACCTTCAGTCTACTGACTTACACTAATACTTTGAAACCTTAGCATAGCTTAATTTTAACATTAAATTTAAAATATCAACATAAAGAAACACGCAACTGGGACTGCAATGGTGAATTTGCTTACACACATTTATCCTCGCATACAAACATCTTCATAATTTGCGCTTGTGCAAATCAGCCTCCCCGGCATACGAAAAAAAAACTGGCGTTTTTAGGCAGCCTATATATATATATATATATATATATATATATATATATATGATGTTAAATGATATCATAGTGGTATAGTTTTTTTCCCCTTATTTCTATGGATTTTAATTAATTAAATTTGCTCCCACATGACGTCACTTATCGGCATGTTCCCGCACTGCCCTAACGAAACGTCTCTTTTAGCACATCAGCACTGTTGACCATACGGCATGGCTTCCTAGAAAAACCGAATCTCCAATGCAGATTTCCTTTACCATTTCCTTCTTATGGTAATTTGTGTTTGCGTGAGTGGAACTTGTGGGCAGGCCTTCACGTTCCTGCGCTTTCGCAGCTAAACCTCGCGGCCGGATATGGGCATTAATACTCGTATTTTGTAGTTTGGACTGATGAAACATAAATGATACAGGCCGGCACACTTTGCGCTTTCGCAGCTAAACAGGCGAACAGCATCTAAGAAAGAGATTTCCGAGCTCAGCCCTTGAAGCATTAAAATTCTGTTTCTTTAAGTGTACCTTACTGCGTAAAATGTACTGTTTATAGCTAGCGACGCTTTGATTTTATCAAGTACATATTTTGTGATGGACATCCATCTATTTCTGTACAGCCTCTTACACCTTAACCCTTTGCGTCCCATTGGTTACTGTATGTACCACCAGGTTTAACATTCACAGATTCTACGTTCTGTCCAAATATTGCGCTTATGTTTTTGTACAGATTTCAGAATCAACAGCGTCTATTTCCCTATATAGCATTAACTGAGTGGGTTTTGTAGCTGGGACGGGGTGTTTACTGGGCAGCACAAACTGAATCTTATGTATAATTCAGGTTGATCTCAGTTTTTAAAGAGTTGAGTAAATAACGAGACTTTTTATCTCTGCTGCACAAGAAAGGTAAATTCCTGGAAACTTAATTTAATTCATATACACCAAAATCACGCATAAGTTATTTTATCACTGAAGTCCAATGCGTTCTATTACATCTTTCACACATGAGCACCAAATAAGAATATTAACATTTATAACATGAATAACTTTACATGTCAGTAAAATTTGCAGCAGCAGAATTCTTGTTTGTAGCTACAGCAAGCTGCGAGGCAGATAGATGACTAGGCATGAATCAGAAAACTGTGGGAAGCCCTGCAGACTAAGATGATACTTACAACCGTAGCAGCCAGATCGGGCCCACGAACTAGGCCAAATTCAAAAACTGTTGCTCACGCAGTAGCAACAGCGACCTTCTTTTCTAACGGTCGCCCAGTTCATAACCCGAGACATAATCTATACTTAGGATACCATAATGCTCTCTATATAATACACCCATTGCCAGATAAATGCACTCCATGTCCAGATATTATATTTCGTTAACATTTATCTTAATATTATTCTCCCATCTACATATTGGTACCCAGAATTCTCTCTTCCCCTCATGATTGCCGGCTAAAGTACAGACAGAGTTTCCTGTATGCTTTGCGTGTTCTACTCCTACACTTTCTCATGAATTTTAATTTCATCACTCAAGTAATAACTGATGAGTAAAAATTAACGGATATCTTCCTGATGTAATTTTCTCCATTCTTCTACTACTTCCTCTCCTTCCTTCTCTCTTAGATGTAAATACGCCCCTCAGCACCCTCTTGTCCAAAATTCTTCATCTATTTTGCTATCGTAAGGTGAGAAATCAAAGACTCTATAAGTTCGTTCCATTCATTGGTGTCTTGTAGGACAGACAGGAAACTAGACGAAAAAACGCTAAAAGTTACACTTGTAATTTTAACAGGTAAAATAACCTACCCCATGGTGATAATTCAGAATGTGAGGACAGGATGTTTCCTGTACGGGACCGAGCAGATGTAGGAGTAAATCTCTGACTTGCATTCGAAAAGTTCCCGGTCGGAATATCAGAGGATACACCGCTTAACTTGCTTGAGGTTTTAGTAGTTTTCTACTGACACTCTAGAAAACTCCGGGATTATACTGCAATGAGAGGAGTACTTTCTTGCAAATCCTTTCCAGTTCATCTATTACCCTACCATCGACACTATATGGTTAAGGATTACAAACACTGTCGTAAATTACAGTACAGAAAAAAATACGAACATCTGATCAGAACGGAGATATCAGCTGGGCTAAAAATGTTTTATGTGTCTGTCAGCGTATACTCTATGTTTTCTACCTAAAGGTAAAAGGATGAGGGAAAAAATTCTATTAACTGTCAGCCAGAACAATTTTCCCTTCACACGGGCAACACGTCGACAGCGAAATGTGGCTGCTGGCGCATTTGAGTTCTCGCAAATTTCGAGTATCATGTGTGTGTGTGTGTGTGTGTATGTGTGTGTGTGTGTGTGTGTGTGTGTGTATGTGTGTGTGTGTGTGTGTGCGCGCGCGCGCGTATGTGTGTTTGTGTTCAGCCGACTGCATAATTTCTGGCTGTATAATTACTTACCACCTATCAATTGACGTACGTACCCCATTAATAATCAAAGAATGTTGAGGGAAATCTTGGATACGTCAAGGTACATAATTTATTTCAAAAATATTTTGCACTTAAAAGTTTTGCTATGTTATGAAACTTGATGGGTAGAAAATAAAGGTCTAACTCACGCAAAGAATTAAAATTTTACAGCTGCGTTTTTACTTGGGACATAAGGAAATTTAAAAATTCAGACATAATTTTCTTCGAAGGCATCACTTACACGTTACAGGCACTACCCAGCAAACCTCAGAGCCCGTATTTTCCTAATGCATAGATAGCTATATATTACAGTCTCATTAGTGTTATTATTTCGGTTTCTTTTATGCCACTGTAAGTCAACTACCTGATGACAGCCAAAGAATAGGCCGAAGCATGGCGTCGTGTAAAATTAGAATGAAAAGCCATTCTTGAAGTTGTGTTGTTTGGAACGTATAATTACCTTCATTTATTTTGATTTTATTTTATTTGTATGAATAACTTACTGCATATTTACAGATTACACATACTTGTAAGTTAAATTTGTCGGTTTTTACTTCAAAATTTCCCATAGTGCCATGCTTGTAACTTCTAACTTGCAAAAAATATTGTGTACTTAAATTGTAGGCATGTTTGTTTTCTACCACAGCGCAAAATGCACACGCGTCTAGCTCAGCTCGCCCAGTAGAAAGTAAAGCCCGAAAACTGAAGAAATCTTTCGCACGGCAGCCAATTTTGATTTTAATTCAACAGACCTATTCCTCTAAAAACTGGAATTTCTCAATGTCTATTACCATACACCATTAAACATCATTACCAGTACAGATATGTTTTTTACTCAAAACAGGCGTAAACAACATACAAAGCAGGGTAAAGTAGGCTACATGTTTCGGCTTATTAAACCATCATCAGGCCCTTATTAAGAAAATAAAACATCAACAAACTCTCGTATAAGTTTCAGTGTTAGGTATCTTTTTAATGTTCTTATTAAAGGCCTGACGATGGCTTAACAAGCCGAAACATCTAGCCTATTTTACCCTGCTTTGTATATTGTGAACTACTGTTTTGAGTAAAGAAATATACCTGTGACTGAATTACACAAGGGGTAAGTGACGTCTCATTCTTTATAATTATTACCACCGCACATACACAAGCGTGCACAAGCCCATGAAAAGCGCATAGCCATTTTCAAGGCTTATTTATTTCCTTTTTAAGACGAAAAGGAGGCTAAGAACACTTTTCAGATAAATAACTTGTGACTACTCTGCCTTGTATAAGTTATATTACCGCTTGACAAGAAATGCCTAAACCTTAAAACCATGAACCTTTTCTAATATTTACAATTGTTACGTCTCTGTTTCTAAATAGAAACAAAAATAAAGGTGGCCAGAATCCATAATTCTAGCAAGAAAGAAGCGCTATAACACAAATTAACATACGTGAAAAATACAATATCCCTTAACAAGAATCAGACCGACATTACGGACGGAAATACGCACTTTTCAGAAGGTACCCTAACCATCTCCTGAGCTAGCTGGAAGTATTGTACACTTCTTAGCAAATCGGAACGTAAAAGTTTTTTTTTCGGGCAATAGAATGCGGAAAAGGGTAAGAGTTCCAAATTATTTCAAATCAACTAGGTCACATCACGCAGTGAAATCTAGTAACAAATAGATGTACTAAACTATAGGTGCACAATTTTTTCTAAATCGAGGCACCACCTAGAAATTCTAGGCGTCATAAGGGTAACACAGAGCAAGTTCCAACTGAGGGCAACAAATATTATGCACCTCCATACAAAATTCATTCGACCCGGAGGCTTGGCGCCTGGGATTTGTGCACTTCTGGACTATACCAAAAAATACACTGACCAGTACAGCGTGTACAAGCGCTAGAAAAAAAAAGTTTAAGTGCGTTGTTTACCGACGCTGTCAATTGCACCATTTGTATATCGTCGGCCATAGAGAAAAGAAACAGCATGGAGCACTGGTTGAATGCTACTGACAGGGGAAAGCCCAAGTGTTAGGATATCAGACTGTCCCTGTTTCACTTTTTTACCACACATCCCATATGGACTGGCCTGAGACTGAACCCCGACCTCGGCGGCTAACTGTAACATGTCTCGATCTGACAAACTTGTTTGGCACAATAAATCAATCATCAAATCAACAACATGCAAGGAAAAGCACTATTGCTGACTACAGCCGCCATATGGTGGATGGAACTTACTGTCTTCTGCCATTCGATGAATATGATTATGGTTTCGAATCTCGCTTGGGACGTAAATATATGTCTTCTTCTATTTTTGTGTTTTCCTGTGTAAATACCGGTATTGTGGTGGATCATTACCCCATTCAAGGAGTCTTGCCAAATTATCAAAAATTTCCGTAACATCAAAATTAACTGTAAACTGGAAGACACCAGAGGGCTTAATACGTTAGTGACTGGAAAATAAAAATCATAAATTATAGTGTTCATAGCCAGCTCTAAAAGCAGAGGAAATGCACGGTTATTTCAATAGTTGTACATCCGGAATATTTGCAGCACCAAAATGGTCAATATCTGACATGTCTACAAGAGGCATGTCAATCTTATGGAACACGCTGTATACAAGACACCTTGCCAGGTTTCTTAAATGCAAATTGTTATTCATTTCCATACTGCACAATATCTCATTGCCGCACACTTAGAATATGATCGGTGCGCTATCCGGGAGGACTGGCTACTGCATTCCAAACTACTGTAGTCACACCTGGCCATGCAAGGCTTTAATTAATTATGAAGCTTGACAAGTTAGAAGTTTTACTCAGGTTTTATGCAAAGTGTCCGGCAAATGAAATTACTGTTGAATGCAAGCTATATCATTTCACGCACTGACAAAAAAAGACAGAAGTTGTTGTTGTTTTTGTATATGTTTCATTATTATTATTATTATTATTATTATTGCAATGTTGAATATTATTTTTACAAGCTACACAGCATATATTTTCGTAGTAATATTCAATCGGTCAGGACATAACCTTTTAGGTACTAAACTTAACTGCTGCCTTAGACGCAACTGCAACGCACTGTCTTCAGGCATTCACATTTAAAATTATCCTACCAGATTTGTAATTCAGACCGCAGTTTCTTGACTTTAAAACCGCACTATTTTGTTGTTTGTTTGTAAAGATACCATGGAGCGCCATCTTATCAAATCTGAACTCGTATTGAGGCTTTTTTATTCCTTATTTTTTATTCCATGTACATTATTATTATTATTTATTATTATTATTATTAGTAGTAGTAGTAGTAGTAACGTTTAATTACTTTCTGTTTATTGACATTAAATCTAGAAATCACTAATTACTTAATGTAACCTATGTGTTGCTCCTAGTGTCATGTGATTTTAATTTTATTGCCCTTGTTTTCCTTTATATCACGCCTTCTGTAATGTACGTGTCGTGTTTCTTGTTTTATTTACAATTACTTGCAATGCTTGTATCTAATTGGTTTTAAAGGTGTTGTCAAGTATTTCAATAAAGGGGTAATGAATTACTCTTAGACCTACCACAAATTGTAAAGATCAGACCTAACGTATTCTGCATGAAGAGCAGGCATACTCTCTTATGGACTGCGACATTTCGTACTCTGGTAATTCGTCGAAGTTTCGAAGTAAATTTTTGAATAAGTTTATTTAAAGTGGGTAGATTTATAATAAAGTGCAGGGTGTCATGTCCTAGGACAAGTCATTCTCATAGACCTCATCAGAAAGCCCTCAAATATCATCTGTAAATTTTAAGTTTAAAAATGTTTATGTGTGACACGCCGTTGTGTGTCAATGATATGAAAAGGCAAAATTAACATCAGTCTCAAAAGAGCTATATTTTTTAGACACAGAGACATTAATATCTAGTGAAGATAGTTTTGGTGAGATTGATACTGATTTCACCTATTCATATTGAAGTTTAAAATTACAATAAACATATTATCATAATTTTCATCATCATCATCAGCATCAGCATCATTGCCATAATCGTCATCAAGAACACCATAGAGAAATTCATTATTGTACCCTACGCTGCCACAATAAACAAATAATTTGGAGGGAACTGTCCAAGTCACTCTATTGCTTAATACGTCGTGTAATATCTAGACAAGTCGTTTTGATCTTTCTCTTAACCAGACACAACCCTAATTATTTCTTTAGTTACTTCACTAATTGTTAATCTGAGATGTTCAAGAGTATCTCTCTCATTTTCAAAGACTAGAATATACAAAATCAGCGCCATGTACAGGAGGTAATGTATAACCCGTGACAATATTTTTAAGACAAGAGCTAGTAACAAACAATTTATAATCAACAGAACATTATTTATGAATCAAAAGTAAGACAAACTTCATTGATCTACGAGCAAAAAACAAGTAACTTTGCATGTGTTACTTTGACTCTAGAACGCAATGAAGAGGGCCCATTGGACGCCACAAACAGAGAAAAGCCCATGACACTTTGAACAACAGAAATAATCTATATTAACTGCTTTAAATAATGCGTTTTATGTAAGTTAATTAGTGACTGAGTCAAACTCCAGATTTATTGTCATAATAGTAATCGATTATTATTATTCGGAATTGATCACTATCAATTACTATCGATGGCTACTGTGTTTTAATTAAATGGCGCGTGACTAGATTCAGTTCTTACCTCACACAAAACAGTGAGCTTCTGTTAGAAAAACCAGCCGTCTAATGTTTTTAGGGAAATAAAGGATGTTTATTTTTGTCATCATATGGGACGCGGTAGGAAATTCAGAAAGTAAAGGGCGCCTTGGAAATAGCTAATGTAGGCTACTACGTCATGGAGAACAAACTTTGTAGCACTCATACTCAGTGTGGCAATGTTCCTGGCTCATTCCCTACACATGTGGCGTGCCTCAAAATTCTGCTGTCAACGCCTGCTGTACAAATCTTCTTCGCTTTCCATATCCTTTCGGTTTATATAGTATAATCTGTTTCGGTGTTCTTCCGTCATAAGAAGAGTATGTTAAAAATATAGTGAGATGCCGAGAGAGCTCGGTGGGCCGCGAGTAATGCGTTGACGTCTGACAGCAGCTTTATCCAACCGACTGTGCGATGAAATTTGTGCCGGTGTGTGGAAGTTTCCTGACACTGCAGTTTTCTTTGGAAACGCATCTCTCTCTTTCTCTCTCCTTTCTTACTTTTATTTGTATTTTTAGAAGGTCTCGAAAATCGTTCGGCTCTGCAATTCGCATGGACTTAAATAATAAATCATGCCACTTCTTGTCCTACTTGTTTCAAACCAGGTAAATAGGGCATATGTGACAAGTACGTTGCTAAACCCACTTTAGCTTAATGCCGACTCTGGAACGCCCATTGGTTAGAGCGGATAAGTGCGAAGTGATGAAGTAGGATGAACAAGACCGGATGGCTGACTGCGCCGCTATGTCGACTTGATTCAGTGAAACAGAAGGATAACTGAAAGAAGACAGCGATTTGAAAATTTAGTAAATTACAAAATCAGAGGAAGAACATGGTTCCGAATTCAGAATCACCATAGCGTTCAGCATTTTTCTTCCTGTCCCGTGAAAGGTGCCAGTATTTAGATGCGACACGGGCCATTTTCTTGAAATTTGCTATAGCAACATAACATCTATATAACCTGCTTGTAAGACGGAGGCAGTAATCTAATCGAGAAGTCTGTAACAGTTTTTCGGTCGACATATTGTTACATCCCACAAGACTTGAATCTTCATCTACACCTCTGTGAGAACTTAAAAATCTCAACTTTCCTATTTACTTCAAATTTATATTTAAAAGAGCACTAACGCCTGCCTGTATTAATTTGTCATATAGAAACACCACTGGTATTGTTGAGTGCAGTATTTTGAAGTTTCTGTATAGCAACGCAGATTTTCAAAACACTTCAGGCAACTTTTGTTACAGTTAACATAAGATAAGGCCGTGTCATGGCTCAGGCGCGGAGGCCCGGGTTCGATCCAGAGTCAGTCCATGTGGGATTTATGGTGGACAAAGTGACACTGGGACAGGTTTTTCCCTAAGTACTTCGGTTTTTTCCGCTGTCAGTTTCATTCGACCGGTGCTCCACTCCTAGGAAAAGGACAAAAAATAATCATTTTCATTTTCATCGTAGGGTTGCATAAGAAGCCTTAAGGCTGTGGTGCGTCCATAACGTCTGCCGCGGGGCCCTTCTCCACACACAAAAAAAAATAAGATAAACCAGTGGCCTTGAAGAATTAATAATTCCTAATGGTCTCATCATTCGACGTTACATAATGTGAAATACAGAAGCATAAAAATTTTTTATTAAACATGTTATATGTTACCAAGTTCAAACATGGCGATGTAATTATAGAAACCTTAAAAGTTGCACTTATACTCGGAAAAGAATCACTAGGTTAAATAATCACTGCTATTAATGTAGTCTGTAATGTTTGCTAGCCTCGTCACACACACTGAAATATTTTAAGAACAGTAAGCTTTATAACCTTTTGCCACTTTTACTTACTTCTTTTATAAACAGCCTAATGGAAATATGCAACGGAAAAGAAAATGTGTTTGATTATATTCCCTCCAGAAAAGAGGCGGGCTTTAACACTCGCGTAAATGGTCTCTACTCTGCAGTACAAGACACGATAACTTTGTTGTCATGGTGATGAAATTAGAGGCGAATTTAGAATCACGTGGCATGAAAGCCGAGGGGGAAACTAACCAAACACGAGTGAATCTACGCTTGTGAGAATTTTTTCTCACTAACCGTAGATGTGCATATTTACTGCGAAAAATAAAGAGTTGTTTTCGTTGAAGCGTTAAACGTTCGCGTGTTTTTCTCTGTGTCCTTACCTAGTCAAATTTTCTTTACACAAAAATAAGCTTTTTCTAAGCCCCTCTGTGAAGAATGAATATTCATGTGACCTTTAAACAACTTTGCATGTGTTGTTATATAACACATGGTTGAAAGTCCATATTATAGCCTACTCTTTTTAGTAACGAAGAAAAATGATGGTTGAATGGTTAGAAACAAGACTTCGAATTCGAACATTCAGCACTCATAATTTGGCCAAGAGACTGTTTAAGTTGACACTGATTGTGATCTACCTGTCATAAGACAAGTTACGGGATGATACATTAAAATAGACCACAACTTCTTCCCTTCACATTATTTTCGTTCATGCCAGCCTGAATTATTATTATTATTATTATTATTATTATTATTATTATTATTATTACATATTTTTACGAAGTCTAGGAAACAAATTGTGTGGGGCGATTCCATTCGAATTATCACTGTCATTTTGCGGTAGTTATAGAGGAAAGTAAAAGGCAAATCCATATAATTGTACAGATGAAGCTACAAGGAATATTTCATAGCCATCTGAATGAGTCACGTAAGATAAAGGTAGTGTGAGAGACAAATCTGTAAACCCACGGGGACCTTTTGTAACCCAGAGCGCGAATTCCGTGAAATAATTGCCCATATGATTTGCTTTATTCAGAGACAATTGGGTTGATCTTGGGGTTGCTTAAGGAGGGGTTTCAACTTGTCTTGTAGCGACAAATGGTAAAATTGTTGTGTGAATGACAAAATACAATGAATGTAAAGGGAAGCGGTTTTCTTTGTTATACTCTTCTGGCATGGACTTAGTCAAATATGAAAGACATTTTTCGTAAGAGCCTCTCGCTGGGTGGAAATTATTATATTTTGTTCGAAAGTTTATTACGCTGTTTAAAATGCCTTTATGTCACTTTTTTTGAAGATTCAGATTAATGTACAGCAAATTTTGTGTCAATTATTAATTGAATTCCCAGTTTCTTGTGCCTCTGAAGAGTCACGTAGCACTTATTTACTTATACACAACCAAATATAAAAGGACAGCATTTATGCCCGCATGGCTAGGATAGAGTTTTTCAATAAATAATTCTCCAAGAAGTTTTGTTTCACGAATAACGTGTCTGCTACTTCAGCTATACAAGTTGACAGCTCTATCCTAATAAATTCCATTCTAATGTGGCGACTTAAAACAAGGACGCTTAGAAAAGGCTGTGACGTGGTTACGAAAACAGAAGGAAACGTTCAGAAAATATAGTGTTCCGAGGTCAAGAAGTAATACGCATAAGCAGAAATCTGAAGCCGGGTCCACACCTACGCACTCTGACTAAACGTGACCGCGAATGCGCAGATGTGGACGACGTTGCTGTGACATCCGTTCGTGTGTGGTTTGAACCACGATGTCGATTTTTCAGCGCACGTCAGTGGATGTTAATTTACGCCACCGGAGCAAGTGAGAGTGTGCTGCCGTGTTTGTACGGTATTTACACAGCTCTTGTCTTGGTTTGTCGCTTGTGCGCAGCCCGATTTCCGATTGCGCACCGTGCCTTCCACACCTGAGTCTTGGGGCAAGCAAGATCCCAGGCTGATATGTTAAGGCAGAACGCATAGGTGCGGGCCTGGCTGAAAAATATTTTCTGTTAAAATAATTCGCCTTAGCACTTCATGTGCTGCGTTTCTTTTAAAACAGTTTCCTGTGAGTGTGTGTGTGTGTGTGTCTAATTGTGTGTGCGTGTGTGAGTGTGTGTGTCTAATTGTGAGTGTGTGTGTCTAATTGTGAGTGAGTGTGTGTGTCTAATTGTGTGTGTGTGTGTGTGAGTGTGTGTGTCTAATTGTGAGTGAGTGTGTGTGTCTAATTGTGAGTGAGTGTGTGTGTCTAATTGTGTGTGAGTGTGTGTGTCTAATTGTGAGTGTGCGTGTCTAATTGTGAGTGTGTGTGTGTGTGTGTCTATTACCCACGCTAAATCAGACACAGGCACAAGCAATTTTGATGTTTTGCCCCCCTTTGTGCTACCTGTAATAATAATAAGCAGTACTTAAACACCGTCAATCCGATTTTCTATTATTAACAAAACAACTCGCCAATTACTGTAGCAAAATATTTTTACCGTAACTGGTAATCATTAGGCTAATCTGGAAAGTATAAAGATGTAAAATCTAAAACTCTACGTATACAAAATACAAAATACCATGTGTCAGTTTTTTGTGTTCAGAGCTTATTCATTGCACAGTTACTGTCTACTACATATAATGTAGATAACTTTACATATAAAGTATAATACTTTTGTAAGGAGTGAAATCTCAGTCCAAAAGAAAACGGATACATGACTCGGTATTCTATATTTATGCACTTTCTGATGTTGCATTTTTACACTGTTCAGATTAGCCTGAAGATAAGGAGTTGTAGTCCAAACATGCTGCTAAAATAATTAAGAAGTTCTTTTATTGATAGCAAAGCTGTGATGTGTTTGAGTGCTGTTTGTTGTTACAGGCACAAATTCGATTGGCGAAAAATAAAAAAAGCATAAATTGACAATTAAAATGCTTGATTGTTATCAGTGAAATCCTCATATTAAAGACTAGAGGTAATCAAAGCAGACTTGTTCGTAGTGGTGCAGTACGTACTGTGAGTTATACGTATAGTTTCCACTAAGCGTATGTAAATCCATGGAGCAACTCCTACTTGAGACGCTAATATTGCTTCACCGAGCCAAAAACCATCCACATTTTCAGAAACGGGAAGTTAAGTATCGTTTTCACAGGTTCCCACCATATTCCCTCAATATTTATTTTAAATATTATCCTACCAGCCGATCGCAGTGGCTGCGAGGTCTAAAACATGGGTCTGCGGCCGTTCGCTTGCTGGGATCGTGGGTTCGAATGCCGAAGGGGGCATGTATGTCTGTCTCTTGTGAAAGTTGTGTGTTGTCAGGTAGAGGTCTCTTTGTCGGTCTGATCACTCGTCCAGAGGAGTCCTACCGAGTGTGGTGTGTCTGAGTGTGATCGCGAAGCTTCGACAATGAGGAGGCCCTGGCCCACTAGTGGCTGTTGCGCCATGGAAAAAAACTATCCTACCACCTACGCATAGGCTTTTTAGACGGACTCTTTTCGTCAGGTTCTGATCTGGTTTCCTTTTATTAATCATGCAAGTGCAGTTTCGTTTCGTAGTCCTTCTCCCTTCTATCTACTCACAGTAGGTGTCGAGGTCGTTTATTTTCATTTGATCACGTTCAGACACACACCATAGTCGGTAGGACTCCTCTGGACAAGGGATCGGCCCGTCGCAGAGACCTCTACCCGAAAACACAAACACTCACAAAAGACAAACCTCCATGCCCCTGGTGGGATTCGAACCCATGATCCCAGCAAGCCCTCGGCCGCAGACCTACGCCTTAGACCGCGCGGCCACTGGGATCGACGTAAGTGCAGTAACAACAAAAATATTCATGCATGCTATACTTAGGTAACCACAACCACACAGCTGCTACTAATTGAAATCATAAACGTCAATGAAATCATTACGGAAAATTCCGAATGTTGGATTTAAACGGCAATACATTGCAGTGTTTATTACTCCGACTGAACAGCCTTGAAACGAGTTAGGCCTCAAAAATAATACCTGTGTTTGTGCTTTCGACATGATGATAACCATAACCATAACGCGCACATACAGAACATCATCGGCTGATTGGAAATTTGTTCGCGGGGTACCGATATTTAAAACTGCATGACGGCAACATCCACAACTCTGCGTTCTATTTGGAGTTTGGTGTATTTTCGTATGTTTGCTTTACAACATCAATATTTTCATTACCAAATATACACTGGCTTAAAGAACCTGTCGTTGCAATTGTCAGCAACGGTGCGTCTTAAAAAGAAAGCACCGATTTTAAATGATCCATAACCGTGCACTGAAGAGTTCGATATGGTAACTAAAACCAATCAACGCACACAAGTTTATTAAATAAAATATATTATAAACCTAGTAATACTTGCTACGTGTTTCGGTCACTCGTGTGCCCATCCTCAGGGAGATGCGTTACGAAGAATAAATACATTGAGATGTTACAAATTTCTGTGAAACAATGCACGTGTAAAATGTGTTATATAATATTACATATTGTATATCATTTTACATGTGCATCGTTTCACATAACTTTATATAAGTGAACCCACAGTGATTCGTTTGCCAAGTTTATTAAAATCACAATTTCACGCATATGATAAAGCTGAATTCATACCAGTCTTTTAGCTAACTGCAATTTGAAGATATCACTACAGCGATTACACAGATCTTTTGCAGCATTTGTGGTCAATGAATCCGCGACGTTTTTGAATAACAATATTCAGTCCCTTATCCATTAAAGCCCATAATTGAAACTACTCTGAGCCAATTCCATCTTGTTCACTACTTCGCAATATATTCCATTACAATCCATTTCAAACTTATTCCCCGCCTATTGTTCATTCTCTCCTAAACGAAAGGTCGCTCACCACTGCCATAAATGATAAAGACTAATCCCCGCAGAGTTAGAGATTTCGCGGTTCATAAAATTTATCCATACGCAAGAAGGACAATCCAAACCTAAACGTAACTACTGTTTTATGTGTGAACTCCCAACATAGTTTATGTCTACTGCAAGAAAAATGCATTTGGATGCAGCCGTAATATTACTGTCATCAACATCATCATCATCATCATCATCATCATCATCATCAGTGTCTCTTATTCTAATATACGGATCCTGCCAGCTGTCTGCCAATCCCAGCGGCCACGCGGTCTAAGGCCTCGGTCTGCTGCCGCTCGCTTGCTAGGATTGCGGGTTCGAATCCCGCCGTGCGCATAGATGTCTATCGCTTGTAATTGTTTGTGTTGTCAGGTAGAGGTCTGTGCTTTGGGCTGATCACTCGTCCAGAGGGGTCCTACTGAGTGTGGTGTGACTGAGTGTGATTTCGAAAATTCGACAAGGAGGAGGCAGATGCCCACTGGGGCTGTCGGGCCATCCGGATAGGGCGGAGACAAGCTGTCTACTCTGTGCACTGTAAGGTTTTAAGACTTCGTTTGTTACAGAACTGTAAATAAACGTACTGCAACAAACGCAAAGAAACGTATACAACTCTGAGCACATATACTGCCACATGTACAGACAAAGGACCTTGCACTACGCACAGTTCAATAAACCGAGGCTTTTATTACAGCATACACAATAGACAGTTTGGATAAACCAATATATTACATTAACAGACACTGACGATAATGCAGTGACATGGAAAAGCATTTGTCGTGCAATACATATAACAAGTGTTGGGTGCTAGTACACACAACATCTATATATACCAACCACACGGTATATAACTTAAAATTCATAAATGTAAAAAGGTGGCGAAGGAAGGGTTTCCACGAATTTCGCTCCCAGCATTCCCGGAATAACAAATTATTGTCTTCAGCTGTCGCTATCCTCAATTAATTGCCTTCCCAACGACACAAAGATCCCGCATACTTAGAGGTAATCTGTCTTGCAAAAGACAAACAGCCTGTTAGAATTTTCAACTGCTAGGTTCTTTGATCATATTTTATGTTAGGGCAAGAATGTACAAATAAATAATTTAAATTGACATCGTTTTGTCACTTTCCAGTGCTAATATTTTCAAAGCATATAGTCGATACTAATTGATAAAACTGGATTCCTTCCCGCTAAATTATAAGCACAGCCACTCTCTGTGTATACCGAAATAGTGGAGGCCTCGTTTGAAGGCCCAAAATATCACTAAAACCAGCAAACTGTCTCCAGCACCGTGTAGAAGATTTCTTTTTGAGAATGTTTTAGACTCTACGCTGCTTAAGAAATTCGCAACTTTTATAAAACCCGAAGAATCTTTCTCTGTAGGCAGCGACTCACTACGCCCAATTTAAACCAGTTCCAAACCTCACACCCTCCTTTCTGAGATTCGTTCTAATATTATACTTCCGTCTCCGCTGAGATCCTCAGATGATGTTAGCTCTTCACGATTTCAAACTGAACTTCTGTACGTATTCCTCGTCTCTACTGTGCGTACAGAGTACATATCCTACATTACATCACTTTGATTCAGTCACCGTAATAATAATACCGTAATTAAATCACCCACAGATTTATAAAAACGCTGCCAGCAGTTTTAGCTAACATATATATATTTTTATACGTATTCAGCAGAAACACTTTAAAAAACCTCGACAATAAAATACTCCTACATTTTCGCGCCGACTGTACTTCAACTTAAATCTATTATTAACAACAATAATAGATTTATTCCTACAGGTTTGGAAATTGTTACGCTATTAATTGTCCTTCCCACTGAAGAAGCAAGGTAGGGTCGGATGAAATGGCAACATAATCATCATTGCTGTGTATTTGGTAGGAGAGAGTCGTGGCCTCGTATAAGATACTATCCCGGCATTAGCCTGAAAATAACGCAGAAACGTGCCTGAAAACACAGGATTAAAACCGGTTCCTGTCACAAGAGAAGCCTTTAGCTGCTGCAATTCCTGGCTGGACCTAAAAAGATAGACATTTCGTGTCATCAAAAAGAACATTAACTGGTATTTTGGAAAAGGGCTCAACTCTGAGACTGAATTCCACATTTAATGATTTGTAGTTTTAAGTGAAAGAAATTTCATGTAAGTTTCCGTACCGTTGAGCAATATTTTGTCCTGGATACTCATTAAAACATAAGAATGCACAATTTTCCATAAATAATAAAATGCACATGACTCAAATATTCTCAGACTGTGAATATTTATTTTTTCTGTAAGACCAACGATAAAAGTACTATTTTAGGAAGGACGTGATGCATTTCAAGACACGGAAGTAATTTTACACAAATTGAAAACGGTGATAATGCGATGTATTTACAGTTCTATACATAATAAATTTTCTGTAAGAAGGGCTTCTTTGAAATGTTGTCAAATTTGATTGAGGGAGAGAGTGTTACAGATGCCTTGTCTCTATTTGGAATGTTATTAAATCGTAACTCTAATCCTTATTCGGATACAGGATCTGAACAAGAATCTGACCTATAGCTTCATGCACAAATAATAATAATAATAATAATAATAATAATATATTAGTGTTAGGACTCTCTCGAACTTCTCAATACTTTATGGTTTTCGTCTTAAGCCCTTCTTGCTGAGTGCCAAAGATGTGCAGCTACACATAATTCATCGTTTTACACGAAGTCATGACTTAAATATATGTACTCCAGGGCCAATTGCTGTGATTCGATTCGTACTTCCTGCGCCATTAATCTTAGTGTGTACGCTACGGTTACATGACTAGCATGACCCGACCTTGCAGTAAGTACTGGTTAGCAGTGAGGGGCCATATCAAGGTCGAATTAAGTTTGCGCGAAGATCTAACTGTGATAAAATAAGGCCCATATAATTTTTAAAAAAAGAACATTGTAGAAATAATGCTTAACAGAGCTTGAAGGTTTTTATTGGCATAATTATACGAGATAAATTCATCACGACGGAAGATAAAATCGATCAAAGTTATAGTAACATAAAAGGAAATACCTTTCAATTGATACTGATTCAAAATCTGTAGGTACAAACTTCGCATCGCGTCCCAGGTTTTAAAAGGCAAGTTTATGAATGGTGTACTGCATGACTTTGTACGAAGATTTTTATGGGATGTTCTGTACTTTCAAAGTGCCATGCCTAAACAAAATATCACTTACTCTTCGAAGATGAGCAGGCCTACTTCCTACCTTGCCCTGATTTGTGGGATAACGACAAGTACTGAAGAACGTTATGTGCAGATCTCTTACATCTAGTTTCACCCAAAGCGGGTAGCATGTGTGTAAATTACGAACAGAACCTCGTTTACACCCCTAATTAAGGTACGACTTCCACTACACTGATTTTCAGGAAACTCACAGTCACTGACTACACTGTTGTGGACATCTCCTGCACAAATTGTATTCACATCGGATGAAAATGCAGAAAATACGGATAAAGTTACTTTCACGCCCTTAAATAAAGTATTGCTTTCAATTCTATGTCGAATTTCACCCAAGTAAGCCAGCAAATATGGAAAGTACTGGTATAAATTCATTTACGCTTTTAATATCCGTAAGTAGATTTTCATGAAAACCACGCCTACCTGATAACTCTTTGCAAAGAAATACCGCGCCAAATTTTATGAAAATCCGACAAAAGTTTTAGGTGCTAATATTAGGCAACTGACAGACTGACAAACGGTCGGAAAAATAGACAGATGAAGAGACGGACGGAGAGACGTGGTCTTCACATAAGGCTTTCGTCTGACCTCGTAACGGACGCCTGAACGAGGAGGATGATAAAAATCTGTGGCTGCTTCAGCACCTTAACTATTACTTTTTGTGAGAAACGAAACTGATGTAATCAAAATTGATTTATTTTGTGCCGATATGTTTAAAGAAAAACAGACTGCCTTGGTTCTAGTATCCACAAGAGCAAACCCACAGAATTGGCATAATATCCTGTGCACCTCAGAAGTGGAAAAGTGGTCTGTTTATTCAAATCCATGTGTTTTGCACAAATTTTCATGTTAATGCAACAAGAATATGAAGGTGTAATGCAAAAACTGCAGTTCACAGGCTTTCCAGATGTGTCTATTGTAATGTTCTGTCTCGCTGTATTTCTGTTCTTTTATTGCATTTGTAAATATAGAGTCTCTTTGATAAAAACACTTGACAGAGCATCACACTGCTCTGAAACTTGAAGACACCCGTCTCTTTACTCTTTTGAAGACAAATATTTGGAATTAATCTTGATGTAAAGCAGCATAAAATTAAGAAAAAGTGACAAGATTCATCCGACAGATATGAACTAAAAGTAAATTCACCGAACAACACTTATCTTGGGCTACAATACCAAATTTGGTCAAAATCTGATAACTGGCTTTCTGTATAAGACCTGCAGACAGACGGAGGAGCATGGCTTCCACAGTTTGCTTTCATTCACGGTCAACATACAAGATACGTATAATATTTTGTACGAACTGTAATAAATTACTGTAAGGTTTATCATTTCAGAAAAATTTATCACTTAGATGTGGATATTTGTTGCAAATGCTCACCTAACTTCTATAAACGAGATCCGATATTACATAACACTTGATTGTCCTGTGTTGACTGATTTGGTTAAAAGTTTGGAAGTGGCAAGTACAATATTTCTGTTATCGTGTGTTTTATTTGTTTGAACTTCTAGGTCCTGGAAACATACAAGATATACAAACACTCATAAGTAGCCTATACATCAGAACACATTGCGACATTTTACATTAACAAACTTTCACAACTTTCCAAACACTGTACAAAAATTACGAAACCTTCTAAACACTGAGCCTCACTGACCAACTGAGTTCGGCAGGGCAATTTATTTCTAATGTTTTAAAAACGCAGACGACTGTGAAATTTCTCTAATGGAGAACACGTATATTTCGAAAGCTTTGCTTTGCCATTATGTAGTCCTATCTGACATCGTCTTCAGTTACTGCAGAAATAAGACTTGCTGCATTTTAGGTCCTAATCACACTACAGATATCTCCTGTGCACAAGTGGGAACTGTTTTCGTTGTATTTATATATTCCTAATAGTATGCGAGTTTTGGGTTTTTCACAGGGGTGTAGATGAGAATTCCGTTTTTCTGGGATATGACTGCCTCATATCACAGATACCCTAGGCCGCGGTGTCATCTTCAAAAAAAGAGCCCTTGACCACATCATCATAAAAGCTTCAGAACTTGGTAATAAAATTTGGTTTGGGCGAATAGGCAAGGTTGGTTCAGCGTCACTCAGTTTTGTTGGGATTTTTACTTGGTTAATTTGGTTTGTGTGCTACTGTTTATTATCCTCTTAATATTTAACCCTTTAAAGACGAAGCGTATCTGTTTTATATATGGACTCAGTGCGTACCGCGCTGTAAACACTCTCCACTTCGGTTATAAAAACCAGTCTCTTAATGTTTTATAAGGCAAAAGTTGCTGTTTGTTCTGAGATCCGTACAAAACACATAAACGCAATGTGGGCACCACGTAGAATTTTTTAATGTTAAACCTGGTTGTATGTAAAGTTACCGCTAGGCTTTAAAAGGTTAAAGGTGTTACATTTGAAGTACCATGATTATGGAGGCGGTCGGATCCTCTGAAATGTCGATACGCTTCTGATGACTGTATGGCATTCCATTCGAATATACAGATCTCTGCTTGGTTTGGTTGCGTTGTGAGTTGCTGGGTAAATGTGTGTACTGATATCAGTGGGGTTTTTTTTTCTTTCTTTGCGCTAACAAGGAACCGAAGCAAACGCCATATCTTTCTGGAACCAGTTTGTACGCCAAAGAATGTGTGAGTGTGTATTTTTGAAAGTGCCCTGTGGATAGTAACAGTCCCATGTTTTAAACTGACGAAGCAAACGAGTTCCAGCACACGGCTCAGACGGACAGACAGAGGATCGCTCATGCTACACGTTGCCACCGGCCTAATTACAGGCGGCGGTGTGTAAATAAGCATGTCGGACTGGACTGCAAGTGTGAAGTTAATTTGTTTGAACGGACGCCATAGGGCATGACGGGACAAGCACTTCGTTGGCAACAAATGACGTCTGGCCAAGTAGTAATAAAGAACTGAAACAAAGTACAAACCATGTAAAGTTTGGAGTCCTGTCAGATTGTGTGACAAAAATAATTAACGCAGGAACAGCTGTTCAATCCTGAGAACGGAAAGACTAATGCACAATACCTGTCTGTACGTGTACAATATTTTATAATGAGATAAAATATAGAGACAGCTATAAAGCAATATTTGTTCCTGTCTGGGGAGGAGGAAGGGTGTGAGGGAAATGCTGAATTCATGCGCAGGTTTTCAAGTGGCAATAAAACTGAATATTTGCTTTCCCTTCCTCCTTTCCTCCGCCTCCTGTCAACCTTTTGCTGTTGTGAGACCATCACGAGGGTGTTCTTGAAGTTTCAAGTCTTCTGGGATATGACGCCGTGTCGAGCGGTAGATACTCGTAGTTACCGACATTCTGTTCTTGAACCGCTCGAATGGTAGAAGATTTGTCCACTGTCGCCATCACCGAGGCAATAAAATTCACCTGACATCTTCAGATTTTAGTTTTGCATATTATGTCTCACAAGCTGTCTCCTTCCTTAACACTGTTTAACCCTTTAAAGAAGAAAAGTCAAATGTTTCATTTAAAGACCCAGACCGTACCGCGCAGTAAACACTTTTCATCTCGGTTGTCAAAACCAAAGAATTTATGTTATGAAGGGCAAAAGTCGCTGTTTGTTCTGAGACAATTACGAAACATTTAAATAAATTGTAGGGAGAATGTAAAATTTTTGAAGACCTGTTCGTGCGTCAAGTAACCAGTAGGCTTTAAAAGGTTAATAGTAATAATATACTATAACACAGTAATAATAATAATAATAATAATAATAATAATAATGAAGTCAATATATATTCGAAATGCCTGTCCCGACATTATAGGAATCTGCATATATCGTCGGCTACCTCTCCGACAATACCTGCGTGAGTTTTAAGCACGAGTACTTGTTTTCTGTCGCATGTAGCATGGTTTCTCAAACTGTGGTGCTGGTACGCGTACGCTTATTGTACGTCAATCATTCTCTAATGTATGCGGCCTTAATAAAAGATCGAAATACAAAAAAAAATATACGACTTTTAAGAATAAATAAGACATAAGCCACATATATATTCTAATTTTCAGCATTACTGGCAACGTTATATAACTCATCCCCTTTCTCAGCCCGTCTTTTTCAGTTTCAGCTTTTTTATTTAAATCCAAAAACTATTGGTCGAATATTAAAATTTTTAAATTTTATTTAGTGTTACGCCAGCGAAAAAGTTTTAGACCCCCTGACATAGAGAAAGGTCAGGGACTGTGACGTAAATGTAACATCCGTTCGTGGAACTGAGGCTTCACAACCCGGGTTCCCGTAACCCTGGATAAGGGTCCACTAGGAGGACTGACAGCCTATCCGTCCTTTAAAATGGAAAATAAAACAATATGGTCGTCGCACAAAATGTTTTGTGTACTAACATTAAATCAAGTATCATAATAATCTGAAAAGTAAAATTTTTATCTTCTTCGCTGTCGTTTTCCTTCCTCATCTTCTTCCGTTTATCCTCATCATTTTCTACTCCTTTCTCATTAATGAGATTCATCAACTTTTTTACTGCTCTGTACCTATCCTCCCTGTCTCAATCGCACCAGTCTTTCATGAATCCTGCAATTTTTCATAATGTTCTCCACGTGCAGCAACTTTTTCTACAACTTAGAATTCTCTCGTCTGAGGATGAAATACTGTGAAATTGTCCCTCAACTCTATTCCTCGCCAAATAACAGCAAGTCAAGTTTCCAGAGAGTTCATAAAACCAGTGTAAATATTTTGGATTTTATTTCTTTCATTCTTCAGAATTTCTTAGGGCTTAAGGCTAAATTGGAACCTGCACCTAACTTTCCCCTATGCTGTATGTTTTGCGCATTTAAGAGACGCTGTCTGCCCATTTCACTGACATTAAAATCGATGCCGTCGCGAAACTCTGTAGGTGATACGCCGCCGTGCAAAAAAGCGTGCTGCAATGACAGACGGCGCCTACAGCAGATTCGTTGACCTTACTGAAGCCACTAATTGCAAAAGGTGGGGCCGTTTTGTATGTCAGCTCAGGAACATCAAACAAGATGTTATATGCCAATTTAAATCAGCAAGAAGCAGCTTTCTAGGTTTATTGAAGTCCAGCTTCCAGGTGCTTTCGAATTTCTAGGGTGAAAGAATATTTGTTACATGAAAAATATTTGAAATAGGCTAAAAATACCATAATGTCTTTACATTGCGTTGAGTAATACTGTCGAATGTATGCCCTTGCCGTCTATAATAAACACAAGGCACTGCTTGGATTTTTTGTAGCTGCCCGTTTGTTTGACTCTACGTTCGAAACTATGAATTCCTTGAAAGAGTTCTGCAAATGAGACTTCATAGGAGGATTTAAAATTCGAACTAAAAGATGAATGTTCATTGTAGAGACAAAACGTGTGTTAAGGTTTAAGAGAATTCCTTTCCAAGCTTCTAAACGTAAAACTAAAGTGCTCCTGGTGCATAAGCACTACGAAGACGTATAGGGAAAACTGAAGAGAAACTCCACACACGCATGATAGACTTCAGCACTACGAGCAAACAAGTAGCTGAATTCAGGATTCTGCGACGTTTTCTCCAGAGGGAAAGCGTCCAGGAAATGGACACGCTGCTAATTATGTTTAGAGGTGGCGGCGAAGAGAAAAAAACATTTTTCACTACCCCGTAATGGAACTCCGGTCTGCAAGTCCCAGACCAGTCAGCTTACCGAGTTACCCTGCCATCTCACTGAAAACTGACATACTTCTTTTTTACTTGTATTAAGTTTTCACACTTCTAAGGACCGATCTGTTAAGGATTTATATTTTCGTGTGAGCCTATCGTCTTCGTCCTGTCACACATGTCAACAAAAATTCGCATATTATAGGACATCTGTCTGTTACGTATTACCGTGCATCTTCAGTTTACTTCAATTCACTTTAAGTGCCGCTTCACTGAAATGCCTAGTATTACTTTAACTTTTTGCATGTATTCTCTATTGAATGGTTGATTAAGATATATGAATGCATAAATGTCACTTCATGCTTAATTTATTTTAAGCCCCTCAATTTTCATTCACGTAACCCAAAATTTGTCCTTTGGTGAATGTTGTCATTTGGTAGGTTATGTGGATACCGTAAGGGAAAGCTGTACCGTAACACAAGAGTGGGTCAGAAAGTAAGTGTACATGGCGCACAATTCCGTAACTACAACCTACACTGATTGCTATTATATCGGTAGAAATTGCTACCGAACGTTTATCTTCTG
The DNA here is from genome assembly GCA_013340265.1 of Coptotermes formosanus. Classification (NCBI taxonomy): domain Eukaryota; kingdom Metazoa; phylum Arthropoda; class Insecta; order Blattodea; family Rhinotermitidae; genus Coptotermes; species Coptotermes formosanus. The sequence continues at coordinate 654,819 of BLKM01009851.1, read as the reverse complement.
TTTTCAGCAGTGAAGCAAAATCTTGGAGGCCATAAATTTAGAGATAATCACGAGATGGAAACAGTTGTGACACGGTTGTTAATGGCACAGAACACGGACTGACGTCAACAGGGAATAGATAAGCTCGTCCCACGATATGATAAATGCTTCAGTTTTGGCGGTATGTGGAAATGAAAAGGGATAGCAGAAGAGTTAAATGTAAATCGTCTATTCTACAGTTGAAACACACAACACAAAACATACATATGCTAAAACCACTTTCTGGCCAATTCTCTTATAAGCAAACCCGGTGTGACATTTACTCCTTATTTATTTTTCACAGCTTTTTCGGGTTTGAGCAGACTTCTGTGACACTGTTTATGCTTAGATTGTATATTAAAAGTAATTCTTTGGGAGTAATGTGGATAAACATATTCATATACAGGACATGCAATCAAGCCTGTGGCTGCAGGTGCTACCCCAGAGGTCGGCAAACTATGGCCCCAGTCGCAATTTTATCCGGCCCAAAAGCAACCTTTTCAAGAACGAAAATTAACACATCAGAGCTATACTCAAAAAGGAATAGCGATCATTTTCGTCACTTTTTATGCATGCTTCACCAGATTTCAAAAGACATAGTTTTCTTGATGCTAATATTCAGTTGCAGTTAAAGTTATCAACAAAGCAGACAACCCAAGCATTTTCAATTTTCCAAGTGCATGTTTTCCTTAATTTTCACGCTATTAATGTTAATATGGAACATTAAAAAGCTGAAGCTAAGTTTACTTACAATTTTCTTTCTGCCATTGTGCTCTCAAAAACATTTCTTCCTGGCAGGCTTGACTGTTAAACATGAAGCCATTGTATTCTTTCGAAACGTCGAGAGCCAGTCACACAACGACACAGAAAAATATCAAAAAACATGACTCCCACACAATTCTGTATTTAGAACAATTTACATATTTTACAATTAATTCATTTGCTTTTTTATTTTGTAACGGTTATCATTTTTCTATTTTCGAGTAGATTTTGGATAATTCTCAATAGTGAAAAATAAATAAATGGGACCTTAACACAGTTGTGTGATTCTGGTCTTTCATTTAACTCTAAAATCTACATAGCCTTTTTCGGTTTCACTGCTCAAGAGTGTGGCTCAATGGTAATTTGTCGACAGAGTATTTTGAACAAACAGCAGAACACTGCCTTGAAACCCCTGGTTTTCTCCAAAGACCTTTTTTCATAATGTTCTTTATACTATACGTCACTTATATTAAAGGACACCTGATACCTTGTAGAATACTAATGAAACAACTGTCATTATCTACACGATGTTAAAAGAAATGTCGTTGTTGTTCTTTCGTTTTCATGGTTTAGGAACGTGCTTTTTAACGCCTATCAGCTTCCTGTTTTTCGTCTAACATCGACACAATTACTGGTAATTCTTGATCGGGAAACGCTGTCACGATCATAACCTATTGGCACAAAGCCACTAACAGTGCTAACTCAATATATGTCGACATGACAATGGCACCGCCCTCGAAAGAATAAGGCGTCTATTACGGACAGTGCATGAACAGGTGGAACACGGAGTCCAGGAGGAAAATATATGTGTAAATGGACCGTTTAATTACACACCGCTGTGCCTTCACACGGAGACCTGGTAACCGAGTCATAGCAGCCGCAGAATTGCACAGAATTGAGACTCTGGACTAGATTTCATATTCCTAATATTACATTTATAATTTCGGAATCACAGGGAAGAAGGTGCAAGAAAAAAGAGATATTTAAATAATGTGGGCATAAATATCATTAAGCTACTTCAGAGGCTAAATCCTGCTTGAAAGGAGCAAGTTAATCTGTATATATTATATATTACAATAATATTATACAATAATTCTATATATTGTGTATAAAAATTTGTATATAACGTGTATAAATATATACATTCCAAATCACAAAGCGAATTGTTCTTTCTGCACATAAAGAGAAGTTTTATCATCAGCAATTTTTATGCAGGTGTAGTAATAGAGGCGCAAAGTAAATTATATGCAGGACATAAAAGTATTTGTAAATTTACGCTAAAAATAAACTCGGAATCGATTACGCAAAAGGACTGGGCGAATAATAAAAATTGCTATTAAAAATTTTCCAACGTCTACTTATAAATTTCACTATAAAGGGGATGTGCTGCGGAAGCCCAATAGCATATATCACCCGCGAAACGCCAGGTTTCCGCGGAACCAACTTCGAAGACCAGTGGTTTAGAGGACAAGTCACTGTCGAATTTATATCGCAAAGTCGTGGCGCAATATCTGATGAAGGGCATGTGTCACTTCCTGTGTTTATGTTCGCCCACTTTTGAGTTTCGTTTTAGCAGTTGACGTTTCACTCATATTATTTGTTGATGGAGTGAATCGCCAGGGACGACGTGTCGACAGTAAGTTGCTCTGAGTGAGGTGTATAATACACCATGAGAGGAGACTGATGGATGTAACACATGACAGCTGCTCTAGGGTGAGTAGGTTCAGACATTTCTAACTGCTCCGGTTGTGAAATATGGCATAAAGTGTACGCTTCAGCCTTATACCTTTGCTTCCATGAAACTGCAGTTTCACGGATGACACAGAATAAATGAAAAAAGACGGGGTAATAGGTAACAAAAGAAAGCAGAAGCAGTGAAAATAGCATACAGAGGAAGGAAATAAGGGACTTACCGCACAAAACTATAGACGCCGTAACTCATGGTGGACCAACCGATCATAAATTCAGAAAAAACTCATTTTTATAAAATTTCTTTGGTGTTCCTTGCGCAGTTTTATGTATGGTCCCTTACTTTACGGAAACAGTAACACTTTATAAAAACACTCAAGTTGTAGATACAATATTTTATGATACACAGATTTGTTTCAGTTTGGTGTATAAATTCGTTTAGATCTTCAAACAAAGTTGCATTTGTGATCCACAGTTTTATTTTCCGCGTTTAATATAATATAATTTAACCCTTGAAGGTCTGGTGGCTACTTTATGTAGCTCCAGGTTTAACACTCAAAAATCCTACCTTCCGCCCAGAGTGCATTTATGTGTTTCGTACAGACCTTAGAACAAACAGCTAATAATTACTTATACCACATCAACTAGACGTTCTTTGCAACCGAGACGGAAGGCGTTATGAATTAAACCTCTAAACATAATTCGGGTTAATCTTCGTCTTAAACGTTTAATAAAGGGCTATTTCTTCTATACAATCCACAGTTTTAATAAGATGCTCAAGATACGCAGAATTTGGTCTCTTCGAGAAATCCAGAAGTCACCCTCCTGCAGGTACACGAAAGTATTCTTACTGTTTTGGAACTACAGGCGACAGACGCATATTCCAGCTTGGATCGCACTAGCGTGCTGCAAAATGCAACTTGGCTACGCGTACAGGAATCTATAACTAAATAACAGATATATCCTAATAGAAATCGAGATTTTTAAACCGCAAATGTACTGTGTGATTTGAGGTCTTTACAGCTTTATTAATAGCGATTAGCTTTCTGGGGTGCTACGTCGTCTCTGCTGGTAAATTTTTACCTACGCTTGGGTGTAGCTTGTCAATTATTAAGCCGTCTTCAATGACGTATTAATAATTTTTACATTCTAACATTTTTTTGGTACGAATTGTGCATTAAGCACACTATATCAATATTATTCGTTCTTACAGATGACGACAGGTTTCTCCAGGCTATACGTACCTGCTCTGTTATTTTAAACAAGTCACTACTATTGATGTAACCTAAAAAATCTACTGTTGTGTGTTACAGTAAAACAAATATCTTACTTAATCCATAACTACACGACTGTGTATTAATTTTTCATTTCGTTGTCCTGTGTTCATCTCTTTGACAAAAGAGAATACAACAATTCGTGCATTAGCATACAAGCGCCTACATCCAGCAAACAGTTAGTCATTGTATCCAAATTGCTGCAAGCGATGACAACCGGATTCTATTGAGAACTGTTCAGTTTAGCACTACAGATGGGTGTCTGGAAAGTAGGTTCCTAATTGGATATAATATAGACACCAGAGAATTATGTGAGTGAAACTGTATTCAGAATAAGGTACCATAATTTATGGCGTTTAATGTGACGTACATCACACCTGCACTTATCAATCTGCGTTTCCAAAACACACTTAGACATTTTATTGCCAGTATTGTCCACAGCTCTGCGCAGGATGTCAGGTTAATAATTAAATTAATTTAATTGTTTTTTCAGTCTGTTGTATACGTTTAGCTGCATTTCCTATCCACGCACTGTAATAAGTCTGAAATTCTGCCTGGCCCTTACATAGTACCTAGCCAAGAAAACATTTTAGAAATCTGTCACCCGCCCTTTTGTAAAGTAAGGCAGTAGCTAGTCTTAACCTAAGAATTCGGATCTGTGTGGTCTCCGTCACAGGGATGGCTGGGAGAGTCGGAAGAGTGGGGAAAATGTAAGAAACACAGCTGGGGTATGTGTATGTGTGGGGTAGGTACCAATTTACATGGCATATAATGAAGTAACAAATTCTAAAGTCCAATTCGTTTTCGAATTATTACTTTATTTTGTGAATTTATTTATTTATTTATTTTTAATTTACTTAAAGCTCTAGTAACGCATCGCGTGTGGCGTAGAACGACTATATTAGGTTGTGTAAAGAAACGAACTGCTTGACCCTTGAATATTGCATCAGTATTTTCTCCCGAACCGCCGGTAAAGAAACTACCAGCCAAAGGCACATAACATCCCAGAAGAGCGAAGGTCCCTTCTGCGCCGCGGCAGAAGCCTGAAATCTTACACTTGGCAAAAACTTCTCTATTCAGTTCGATTATTTACTTGTACTTCATCTAAAAACGCACGGAATACGTTAATACATAACATACAGCGAGGAACAGCTAGATGATTGTGTATTGTGAACTGGACAGGAATTGTTTGTTTTACTTTATTTATTTTGGTTTATTTTGTTTATTCGTTTGTATTTTATTTAAAGACACTATCAATCTCTCAGACTGTATAGCGTCGAATGAATATATTGTAGCAAATAATGAATTGGAAATGATATGTAAGAAACCGGTCATAGGTGATATAACGTATTGCATCGGCATTTCCTTGGAACGACTTAAAAAAGCGCAAAATATTCCATAGGACTACTCAGTGTAAGGGCCGGCTTTTGAAATGGGAACTCCCAAATACAAGCAAGAAGCGTTATCGCTTAACCCAACTTGCGAGGTTTTCCAAAATTATTTTTAAATTTATGAGCAAATATAATTAAGGACTTACTTTTCACACACCCTATGGAAAGAATGCCTTTTATATGGACAAGAAAACTATAAGGTGGAGTTATATCTACAGGGGGGATCTGGTTCTGATGAGAGTGACACGGCTGGAATTAACACGCACGACAGGGCAATTCGAAATGGAACAAGACGACAAAAACTGCGAGAAGTGCTAATCGAGACGAACTGTTCATTAATCCAGCCCTTAAAGAAGATGAACGGAATTAATTCTGAAATTTATAGAGTCAGACTTAAACACCAACAGCATAGAATTTACCATATATCAGAGCGTGAATCTAGCATGAGTGGCGAAACCAAGTTTTTAGTCTACTGATAACAGCAACAATTTTAATATTCTCCATTGGACTGAATACCTTTTACAAATATGTTCTTCACAATTCCGTATAACTCACCGGTCTTGACATTCATTTATTGCACAGTAACATTCATTGTTCTATTACAAACCAATTGTTACATGGTTACTGACTCTACAATAAACCATTCATACCGTCAAACAACTAACTTTCTTGCAGTTATTTGCATATTCACCGTAGGTAACACAATTTGAAATACATAGCAGGAAACAGGACTATATTACCACAAAAATATGCACCTATCGAAGAAGGGTAAAAATATATCACTTGGTCTCATTTTGTTATCTCCACATGAAAAATTAGACTATTTGCCGCACCTCTTGACATCAGCCAGCGCTGCTTTGAAATGATAATTAGTATTAACGAAGTCCCCGGACGACAAAACCTTTCGTAGTCCCAACAAAGAACGTACTGTTTAGGTACCAACAAGATGTTGGCAATTCGCCCCTATATTTTAGACCTTGAAGGCAAAAGGAAGAGTGGAAATGAAGGGGCCCTCATTCTTAGGTTTGGCACTAGAGGATATGAATGATCAGATCCATGTACCCAGAAGTTTTACACCCAGTACTCTTTGAATATGAGCCTGAGTGGGGCCCAAGCACAACTGGAGAATTTGGAGGAAAGGAAAACCATTGTCCCGCCCTAAATCGAAATAAGACTCTTCGGGTTTTCGTTAATCTGCATCAGAATTCTCTATGTGTCAGCATAGATTTACTGTTCCGAGAGATACATCTTTGTGCGTACTTCTTGTCAGAGTGGTATCAGAAAATTCACCACGCACCGCGGGGAAAAAAATAAATATAGGGCAATGTATGGCGAAAATGCTGGCTTATGAATGGAAATCCCTGTGGGATTCATTTGAATATAAATTGTTTTCACATTCTGTTAGAGGTTTTGTTGTTTACGTCACATGTGCGTCCGTTTGATAAGTCATATGCAGTTGTCCACTCAAGAGTCTAAAATATGTTTGACATCTACAATCCATGTTTATATCAGACGTGCTGCACTAGCTTTAAAACGCAACTAACAAGTTATGTAGCTGTTTCAAGTCGTTTGATTCTTTCGTGCGTATCTAACGGGAAACTATTTTGTTTAATTAATGGAGTGGTTAGTGTCATATAATCTGCGACTTTCTGCCTGTTAGAAAACTTAGCATTTGAAATCCAGTCTGAAATAGGGTATGTGTGCACGTGTATGTATGTATATATATATTATCCTAATGACCTTTTTACTGCGTGTTTTGCGTACTTCATTAACCTTGATTTCCTTTTTGCAGATTCAGATCTAATGCTGCACACCTCATCACACTAACAAGTATTACATAAGGCACATAAAATATTATTCATACTAATATAAATATTTTTCAAATGGTAAAAATATATCTCAAAAATAGGACGATTTGTAGCAACGAAATTTAGAGAATGATCAGTATCGTGCCCCTTCTTTCACGACAAGTCCCACATCAGAGTCTGAAGAATTAAACCCCGGGGTCCACAATGAGAAGCTGGCAGCTAACTGCCAAAATCAAAGCACGACCGAAATGTGTGAAATTTAGTCTAAATTTAAACACACACATGTACACAAACACACTCACAGTTTCTTAAAATTAGCCACGTCTGCATGCTCACGAAGGCGTCATTAAAATTACTTCCCCATTCTATTCTCTATAAATAATGTATTTAAAGAGCGTGGTTAAATAAATAGGATATACAAAGATCATATACCATATTTATATATATCTGACGAGAATAATAAAGAAGGATATGGAGAAATGTATGGGATTGTTAGAAGAGCTAGTTAAAGCTGAGGGATTTGACGGGTTGCACACTGTGCAGGCAGGAGAGTGGCTGAATTCTTAAAATACGACAGAAAAATATCTTCCCCGCTGTCAAGTGTAGAGACATGATGCCGTAATAGGAAAAGTGTCTGAAAAAGCCTTATTCAACGTGGAAATTTGGCGTACAAAATAATGTAGAATAACAGGGATATACATCACATATGACATATCTAGGGGTAAGGAAAACCATACATGACACCAGTAACGGTCACATGGAAGTGTAAGTACCGAAATAAAAGAATCTGACAAGTGTAAAGTATATTATTTATATTAATTTAATAATTATACTTATTTCTGTTACAGTAGTAAGTACTGTCGTCAGAAAAAGTAACAATAACTAACTAACTAACTAACTCCATGGAGCAGAGGCCTTCTTGAGAAGCTAACAGTTTCTCAGCTAGTCAAGAAATTCCCCGCATTTTATGGAACCCGAAGGTTCATTACCGCATTCACAAGAGCCCGCCACCTGTCCCTATCCTGAGCCAGCTCAATCCAGTTCATGTCCTCCCATCCCACTTCCCGAATATCCATCTTAATATTATCCTCCCATCTACGCCTGGGTCTCCCAAGTGGTCGCCTTCCCTCGGGTCTCCCCACCAAAATCCGGTATGCACCTCTCTCCTCCCCCATACGTGCCACATGCCCCGCCCATCTCAGTCTTCTCGATTTGATTACCCGAATAATATTTGGTGATGAGTACAGGTCATTAAGTTCCTCGTTATGTAGTCTTCTCCACTCCCCTGTCGCCTCGTCCCTCTTAGGCCCAAATATCCTCCTCAGCACCCTATTCTCGAACACCCTCAGTCTTTGTTCCTCCCTCAGTGTGAGAGACCTAGTTTCGCATCCATACAGAACAACAGGTAAAATTATAGTTCTGTATACCCTAATCTTTGTGTTTTTGGATAGCAACCTGGAAGACAAAAGATTCTGCACCGAATGATAGCAAGCATTCCCCGACTTCAATCTGCTCTTAATTTCTTCATGAATGGAGTTTCGATTCGTTAGGGTTGCTCCCAAATATTTGAATTCTTCCACCCTTTCAAAGGATTTATTATATATATTTATGTTGTGATTGTGTCCTGCATTCTGATTTCGAGACATGACCATGTACTTAGTTTTCTCAGCATTTACTTCTAGACCAATCTCCTTACTAGCAACAATTAAATCTTCTGCATTTTTCTTTATGCTATGTACGCTTCCGCCCAATATATTAACATCATCAGCATAAACTAGAAGCTGATGTGTACCATTCAATTTCAAGCCCTCCTGGTTTGCCTGAACCCTCCTAATGGCATATTCTAAAGCAAACTTGAAAAGCAATGGCGACAGAGCATCTCCTTGTTTCAAGCCATTCTTAATAGGGAACGTGTCAGACAGATGTTTGCCTACCCGAACTCTGCTATATGTTTCACTTAGGCACATTTTTATTAACCTTACTAGTTTCATGGGGATACCGAACTCAATGAGAATATTATACAAGACCTCCCTCCTAACTGAATCATAGGCTTTCTTGAAGTCTATAAATAGCTGATGCACTGCCTCATTGTATTCCCATTTTTTCTCAAGTATTTGACGAATGCTGAATATATGATCAGTGGTTGACCTGTTACGTCGAAATCCACACTGATGATCCCCAATAATTTCCTCTGCATATGGAGTTAACCTTGACAAAAGGATGTTGGATAGAATTTTGTACGTAGTCGACAAAAGTGATATGCCTCGATAGTTATTGCAATCTGTCTTATCACCCTTCTTATAAATAGGCACAATGACCGACTCCTTCCATTCCTCAGGCAATTCCTCCTTATTCCAAATAGAAATAATAAGTTTATGGATTTCAGACCGAATAATCCTACCCCCTGCTTTAATCAATTCTGCTGGAATCTGATCAATACCTGGTGATTTGTGGCTTTTTAGTTTTCCAATAGCCATCTCAACCTCAAAGGCACTGGGCTCAGGCACTAGTGGCTCTGCTGTGTGTACTTCAATCTGCCTAACATCGTTAACCCCGTGTATATTCAACAGCTGGGAGAAATGATTCCTCCACCTAGCCAAAATACTGTGGGAGTCTGCAACCAGGTCACCCTTCTCATCCTTTACTACATTACTTCTAGGCTGGTACCCCCTCTTAAACTCGTTGATACCCCTATACAAGTCTCTTATATCCTTCTTCTTACTGTTTGTTTCAATTTCATTAATTTTAGCTTTCAGATATTCCTTCTTTTTGTGCCTGAAATGTCTACTAGCTTCACGTCTTACGTTGTGCAGATTATCTCCATTATTTTGGTTTGGATTCTGTAACCACTGAATTTTAGCCTGCTTCCTTTTATCTAAAAATTCTGCACATTCTGCATCAAACCATGGTTTATGCTGCTTCCGTTCGTGTAGACCTAGACTCTCTTGAGCTGAGATTTTGATATTCTCTTTAATGTTTTCCCAAGCCCTATTCATGTCCTCACTAACATTTAAGCTTTCCAGAGCTGCAAACCTGTTTGAGATCTTAAGCTGATACTGTTTCCTAGCCTCTAGTTCACTTAGTTTCTTGAGATTAAATCTCTCTACATCAAACTTCTGTGCTGCTTGTTTACTTACTGCCAGTCTTTCCCTAACTTTCGCAACCACCAGATAGTGATCAGTATCACAGTCAGCTCCCCTGAAAGATCGCACATCGAGTATACTGGAATGCCGTCTCCTATCTATCAATATGTGATCGATCTGATTGTGAGTCTTCCCATCAGGAGAGGTCCAGGTGTATTTATGAATATTTCGGTGCGGAAACATAGTGCTCTTAACAACTAGATTCTTTGATGTGGCAAAGTTTACTACTCTAACACCATTATCGTTGCTATCCTGATGTAAACTCTCATTCCCAATAGTTGGTTTGAAAATATCCTCTCTCCCCACTTTTGCATTAAAATCTCCTAACAGAATTTTCATATGGTACTTAGGAAAATGATCAAAAACCCCTTCTAATTCCTCATAGAAGCTATCCTTTGAATCATCACCTTTCTTTTCTGTTGGTGCATGCGCATTCAGAACAATGATATTACACCAGCGGCCTCTCAGCACTATGTATGACATCCTAGCACTAACAAACTCCACTCTCTTCAGAAAAAGTAACAATAATTTTACAAAATCAACTACCAGGGTAAATTATGATCTTTAATCAATATAACAAGGATAGAAAAAATAAAGCCAGACCAGACGCAACAGTATTATTGAAGCAGGATAGTAGTAAATATAATTAAATAGTAGAGGAAGATAAAATTCACAATATGTAGGTTTTTAAAAGCTTTGAAAAAGTTTTTCAAAAGGTTAAAATTTGCGTAATTTTGATAAAATGTGATAAACCCAACATTGTGGCTAAATAATGTAAAAAAAGACTTGTAATTTGTGAGATTTACTACCATTTTGATTGATATATGATAAAGCCATATTTATAGTTTTATATTTTGTATTGATTACGCTGAAAATGGCTTTACTTTAAAGCGAAAACATGTAGCTAAACTAATATTGTAAATAAGGAGGATTGTTTACTAATCAACTTTCGTTGACGGGATAAAAAATTCTTTTATTCAGTTTACGAAACACAAGAGGCTGCAACGTAGCAAGATCAAAAGAAAACCTACTTATGAGTGCATGTTGCAAGATAACACAGATCCCTGAGACCGTCAACCTGTACGTAGAGTACAATTCAGGTCTTTGGTATGTGACAACGTGTAGGTTGATAAATAACCACTAAAACTTCGGCAAAACCTGCTGTTTGACCTTTAGGGTAGAAGAAAAATTCCTCAGAAACGCTGCTAACCACCAGTGGCTTAAATAACCATATGGGGACCCCCCCCCCCCATAATTATTAACAAAGTTACTCGCAGGTCTCAAAGCAGGGATCCAGAATACTGCCGTCTGTTAGAAGAACGGAATGCTGTCCGAAAAACTAACAACCCTCTGACCCATGGTCCCTCCCTCCCTCCCGCGTCGTGGGGGTCAGCAGAGAACTTACGCCACTTTTATTCACCCAGAAAAGTTACGCGGCGTTACATCTCTGAAGACCGTAATTTTGGTTGAGTTCACTTCTAACTGCCGGTTTTTAATTGCATTTCAGCTACTTGTGAGTAATGAAAAAGCAAAATGTGTAAGGAACAATTTTTTTCCATTTTAGGGTACAGCCTGAAATGAATGTACTATTACAATCTGTCAGCATATAGGTTTTCAAGACACATTTCAAAATCGTTTCCTGCGAAATAAAAGTTGGCAGTGCTAAAAATTTCGCAGCATTACTCCTTCAAAAGCGGACTTAAATTTCACAAGTCATACGCCAAATTAATAGAGTCACACAGTCTTCATGTACTTATAACAGGCAACAATAAAATTTTGCTTCCTGCCTCAAGACGATCTTGACCTTTATCCTGATTTCTTCATGTAATTCATTTATGATATTAGTATTTAAATTTAGTCTCCCCACTTTCTAGTAATTTAACGGCAAACTAACAGGCTCATCCCTAGGAATAAAAGCAGGTCATTTATTCTCGAGGTGAGAGCAATTTATGGGAATTCGTTGCTTCATTCAGTCTGTAATTCGTAATTTGAAATCCGCTACACTTTGAGATTTAAACTGTCGCCCGAATTATAAATTTCAGTGAAACATAAGAGTATTGAAAACCCGGGCGTACCCCGAATGACAGCTGTCTTTCAGGTTCATTTATTTCAGCTCTTGACAGGTCATTTGAGCGACCTGCCATTTAGTTCAGCTCTTGACAGGTCATTTGAGCGACCTGCCATTTATTTTCTTTGATGTATAGGATGACACGATTTAAACGCTATTCCATTAGAGGTCTAGACAGGCACTTAGGGCTCCAGGAGATTGAGGCTCCCAGAATTTCTGGGCAATAGGCACAGGAAAGTGAAAATGTTGCCAGCCCTAGGCAACGGTCGTCTTTATCCCTAGGAGATATTTCTGGTACTCATTTCTGTTAAAGGCTGAGTCGACCCCAGGGCCACAAGTCGGCCGCAATGCTTACATTGATGGAAAATGACCCCATCGGGAATCGAACCCGTGACCCTCCGGCTTGTAAGGCAGTGCCTGAAACGACCGTGCCACCGCGTATTTCAGACATGATTGTACAAACTGTTAAAATTTGGAGCTGAAATAATTTTGCTTTGAATGACATATTTAATATATATACATATATAATATTAAAAATAGTTTTCTGCCTCAAAACCCTCTGTGACTCTACGACAAAAAAAATCTTCAGGGAAATAACTGCAGCTTCTTATGTGAATCATACGAAATATATAAACACAGCAACTCCACAGAACAATATCCTTCTAAAGAGGTAAACACTTCCCCAAATAGTCAAAAATTCCCCGCTTCTTAATAAGCCCGAATGTTCATTACTCTTGCCACAGCAGGCTGCCACTTGTCCCCTTATTGAGTCAAGTAAGTCCAGTTCATGATCTTCTATTATGCTTATTTTCAATCCATTTCAATACCATTCCCCTCTACTCTTGGTCTTCCAAGTGATCTCTTTCTTTAAGGTTTCCCCACCAAAACACCCCATGGGCAAAATGCAGGGTGTTTTAGTGTTACAGCAGCAGGTATACAACAATGACTATGCTGCAAATGGTTGAGTGTTAGTCGTCCTCGTTTGCAGTAGCCAATGAATTAAGGGGTTAATTCAAGAAAAGGAACTAAATGTGAACTTCACCTGTGTCTAAGCACGTTAATATGGGGGACTGGGATACAAATCTATACATTTTCGACCTCGAGGGTAGAGAGGTGGAATTACTAAAATGGTTCATCTCTCCTAGATCCGTACATTTGTTACACATTTCGCTATCTAATGGCTGTAACTGGTTTACTTCCTTTAATTTCTGGCACATTTCAATTCCTTAAAGTGAAAAATACTGGCTTACGATTTCACTGCGCCATGTGTGTACGTGTGCGTCTGTCTCTACAGGAGGTCCTCCTTTTCAACTGTCGAAACAGCTGACAGATTTTCACGAAACTTGCAATGAACATTATTCACATGAAACCATTCCAGTTTGCGGTTTCCTACATTCAGTAACAATAGCATGGCTGTCGCATAGACTTACAAACTCTATTGCATAATTTCCAAGCCACCAATAAATCTGCCAAATTTTACGCCGAACTCAATTTTTGCCCAAAGTAATACCAACTCTTTCTGAGGAGTTCTAGAAATGAAAAATCCGCCTGCAGTCCGACTATTCTGTGTCATCACTACTCATTCTTAGGAATTCCTTCTTCCCTGCGCCCCTGCACTCCTCGCGATATCACCAAACTCCTTTGCTGTGTATATACAGAATATAAGACAGTTCCAAAACAAAAGATTATTTGTTCGCGAACTCGTGGCTTTGCCTTATCTCCGCTAGGCTGAAACCCCACTAAGCAATTCACCATATATCTCGAACTAAACAAGCAAAAAGAAGCTTTGTACTTGCTAAGTTACAGTACTACATAGCAGCCGCTTTATTTCTAATTAAGTAACCAACTAACTAACTAACTAACTAACTAACTAACTAACTGACTAACTAACTCCATGGAGCAGAGGCCTTCTTGAGAAGGTAACAGTTTCTCAGCCAATCAAGAAATTCTCCACGTTTTATGGAACCCGCAGGTTCATTACCGCATTCACAAGAGCCCGCCACCTGTCCCTATCCTGAGCCAGATCAACCCAGTCCATGCCCCCCATCCCACTTCTTGAAGATGCATTCGCTTTATTTCCAACACAAAGGAATTTTTTTCTTCGTTAGGAAGGTGACAGTGCCTGTGAATCATGTCACTCAAATAGACAAAGGCTGAAATAATTTGCAGCAGACTTCGAACACTTGACAGTTATTCACCGTATCAAGAAGTTTACTGTCGCACAGCCAAATGTTTCATCAACGTTTGAAACACAATCCTGTGGACGTTAAATGAAACCTTTACAAACTATTCCTTCATGATAAAGAAAATAATTACATTAATTTTATATTTCATTTTGACCATTGCGCCGGATGCATCTCTTCTGTTGGATGGACGAAGCATTTGGCTGTCCGATCTAGCAGTTCCGATAACAAGAGGATCACAATATAAATCCGTTAAATTTAATATTAAATATCTCCGTTGGCGTATGTTTCAGTCTGACACAAGTAGTCAGTCACAACCAACTTTATTTATCACTTCATTTAGAGATTTCGAGCGACAAGTTTCGGCCTAGCAGGCCATCATCAGGCTCTTCTAATAAACATGAATATCAAAATTCTACTGTTCAGAAGGGGAAGACCTTCCTCTTTCACAGCGGGGTTAAAATTATACAACCTTTATACGTATAGCATAAAAAGTACATATAAAAATATAAAAAATGTAAAAGATGAAAGTATATTAGATGTCGGCCATAAGATAAACATAAAAACAATAATAGTCCTTTCAGTGCTAGCAGCTCGCTTCAGTATTTGTGGTGCAACTTCCATCCGTGGACTTGTGTACTGTACGTGATGCAGTTTACTTCCTGGGTTTATTTTAACCTTCCAGTTCTTCTTGCTGGTTATCAAGTGTAACATGTAATCGTTTTTCAGTCTTTTGTACCTATATATATATAAGTACAAACGTGGTGTAGGTTATCGGAATGGTAAAGACTTTGCAGATGTATAAAATTCCAGAGTTTGATTATTGTAAATTGAAAGGTGATTACTTACAGGATTAATGTTTTATAACTGTGCACGTACACGATGAGGTTGCTATACATCGGCACTGTATATCCAGCACATCAGGTGGACACTGTACTGTTGTGATGTTATGAAGTCTTTGTGGCTTGTGGTCCGACTGAATTGGTATTGCTTACGATCGCACATTATATGTGGGGTACTGCGTTAGTCAAAACCCCTTCTCTTTCTCAATTACAGTTTCGAATATTTTATTATATGCAACTTTATGCTTATCATTAAGCTGGTTGTTGTCTTTGGTTTCCCGGTAAATGTAAAATTTTTCCATGGTATCTATATGTTTTCCTTTTTGCCGTAGAAAACACCTAGATACCATTTGCACACGACAGAGTGCTCAAGTAGAGTACAAAATCAATTACGCCATGAGTTTGCTTGTTGTTGCTGATAAGAGGGATACATGCAGTATTGAAATTATCTCATCAATGAGGGAATCGCTATCAATAGTTTTACTGATCACATCATTAATCGTTTAAAGCCCAGTGGTAAATTCGTGTAGCAACTGCTGTAACATTAATTATTTATAGCTTTAGTAAGATTCTCACGATAAACACTGTTTATTCCTCTAAGAGCATCATGCGGTCAGTCTTTAAAACTGACACACACCGTGTTCTCTTTTAAGTAAGAACTGAATATGAATACAATTTAGAAAAAGATCATTCTTCAAAGAGTTAAATATTCAGCGAATACTGTGTCCTATTACTCTGTCAAGATACTAAGATTGAGAAATGTACGTAACTTCTTAAATTGATGCTCTAAAATTTAGACAAATCTAAGAACACGTGCTGCACTTTCCGTGTTTTAGGTGTTTAACTCCCTCCATTTTAAGTTTAATTTTGTTCCTTCATTTATATGTGCAGTACCCTGAAATTTTGTGTAGTAATAGCTACTTCGCACAGTACAGCATGATAGGTAAGTTTTATGCAGAGTATAAAGCATGCCCCCAGCAGGAGACAGAAATCTCTGACCAGCTACAATTATGATGTAGCCACAATTTCATCTGCGTCCGTGAAACAGCACACGCATATGCAGACGCAACTACAAGTTAGTCTGGTCGTTTGATTAGCGCATGAGAACTATAAACCTAGTGATAAGTGCTAAATCTTGAACTTGTGTCTGACAGACTTCTTGTAGTGCTGGTAATGTGTAATGGGGTTTAGTAGAAATTATACACAGAAGTTGGTCACTAAATAGTAACATTATTAATTTATAGTCTATTGGAGCCACATCGCGTTAGTATGTTTGAACGAAGTGAGGCATAATTAGCTACCGACTCAAAACATCAGTGTTTATACTTGATCCGTAGACTTCTGCATTGTGGGGTTCAGAGCGACTGAATAATCATTAGGTCGAACAATAGATTATTATTATTATTATTATTATTATTATTAACTTTGAGTGATGTATCCATTAGAAATTCTACCACGTTAAAGTCTGTTTTGGAAAACAGTTATTAACATTAAAATTAAAATTTAATATAGTCGAGTGAGTAACAATATGAAAGAAATCATTTATGAATGTTAGAATTATGATCTTGTTTTCATTATTCACCATTGTTAGGATTGAAACGCCATTTTCTTGTGTTGAGTTCTCCTACCCATATACATCACCTAACACTGTTAACTCATGCATTATTAGTAGAGCCTAATGACAGTCTATGGCATTATCATTTCATTTTGTATAAACGATACGATCTTCCATTTGACTTTAAGTTATTTACTTTCTCTGCATGAATATATCACTTCAGTGAATTATTTGGGTCCATGCTGTGATTTATTTAAATCCAGTTGCTTATACTGTGAATTGTTCTAGAGGATTACGGCTTAATCCACCTGAAACGTAGTGAAGAATTGTACCAGTCACGTCCGTATATTGGTTCATACGTTGGTCTGCTGCTTTACAATTTGATATATTGATATGTGTGCTACTAGGATAAAAATAAATATCAGTAGCACAAATCAGAAGCAACATATGGAAAACTGCGCCATAAGACTTTCATGGATCTTGCTGTTTAATTACGAAAAGACTTCAAAAAATAATTTATACTAATGGAATTATTAGAGTATGGTGCTGAGACGTGAGTTAAATGAAAAAGTGCTAGACAAATCAAGCTATGCTTAAGAATTGTCACATATAATGGATTAGAAAAATTAAAAACAAAGACATGCAGCAGGATAAAAGCGTAAGGTAAGGCAATCCCATTACAAACTTAGACAGACCCTGAGGGTTCCAGGAGGTTGAGGCTGCCAGATTTCAAGACAATCGGCACATGAAGGTAGTAAGGTTGTCAGCCCTACGCACCGGCCGCCTTTACCCGCCACGAAACATTCCTGGAACTTATTTCTGTTAGAGGTTGAGCCGCCCCCTGGGCCACAGGCGGGGATATAAGCGGAGGGAGAAAAATGACTCACTCTGACAGCGACAACAATAACAACACTTCCTGCATTATCCTTCAGTACACAGTTCCATTGTTACGATTACAGCTGTTCTGTACACACTGTTGTGGTAAGCTGTCATCCGACGCGGAGAAGCAGGCTCATTTGCAACACATTATCTTGTATCAGGCGTTTAAATCATAAATTAAGTACAGTTGTCCCCCCACCCCTCCCTAGCACTGGCCTTTGAATGGAGGTTTCTATGTCCCTTAACTCAGAGATAAATTCTACAAGCAAAAGGAATTAAAAGGACTATGCAGGCAGAATAGACTTCAGCACACGGCGATTGTTGTCGTCTGGAATATAACGCCGTTTGGTTTGGACGTTAGCAGCGTTTAGGAGGAAATTGCTACTGCATCTCGAGGGAAGACAAACTGCTCCCAAGACAGGAGTGCCTCCCTTCATTTTACTACAATAAAGAAGGAAACAATAAATCCCTTCTTAATGTTGGTAACTGTCTGCCAAATAACAATGTACACAAATCAGAACAAATCAATGCTTATTGTCACCACCGCGATAACCTAAAATCTCACTTTTTATAATAGTTCATGAAACGATGAAAAGAATATATACGCCATGTCAAAGAGAGAGTCATAGAAGATGGTCTGACGAGCGGCCAGCAGCCCAGCGCAACTCTGTCACAAAAAAAAATCATACAATTCCGAATTACCTAAATTTTTTTCTTTTATGATCCATTTGTTTCGTGGGTTATTTCTGGAAAGAGTGGAGGATTTAGAAAGGCTTTAATTGCGAGCTGAAAGCAATTATATTGTAAAGATCCTTTAACGATACGGTGTAGCATTGCCCCGCCGTGGCGCTAAGTTGGAACCCGTCCCATTAGCGGGGTGGGAGAAATCATTGAAGATGCGATGTGGATGGAGCTGGATTGCTCAGTGGTCGCTCGACAGCGGCAGCTTGCAGAAGTGAGTGCAGTGTACCACCGCGCAGACTGACAGCTTTAGTGCAACAACTCACGGTACTGTAACAAACTGCATTGTTTCAGAGAAACTGAATGCTAGTCTATAGAACTTATATCACGTCGTTAACCCATACAGATAATCTCGTTTATAATTTAACATTTCCTTATTATGTTCTACGTATGATACCTGTACGTTGTAGGTTACACTTTTGGCGTGTTACCTGCAGTAATCAGAAATCTGAGTGCAACAATTTGGAACTAGTCATGGCTTTATACGTATTGTCATGCAACAATCAGAAAACCCCTCATAAGTTTATCCAAATAATACCTTAAAAGTCGACACATTGCAGGTACTGCTTTGTCTGCGAAATATGAGTTGGAAGATTAAATAAAAATAACTTTTATTATATCCGAATTTTTAACAGGTACCCTGAATACATATACCTCAATTCTTTGTAACAGTTCATTATGAAAACTATAACGTGGTACTGTTTCTGATAAAGCTGTAAAAGTTTAGACACGGTCCCTAGAGGTATACTTCTAAAGACTCTACAAATGCAGTACATGGAAAACCAAAGATTTTAGATTTCATTACACTGCCAATAAAGATGATTTAAATAAACAGATAGTTATCGCGTCATCCTAATAAGTGGAAAATTTCAATAACACCAATAAATTCTATAGAATCAATAACCGTGGTATAGCTGTGATCTTTCACCATTCCAGTGCCATTTACTTTTAATGCAGGAATGTTTTTGACAGTCTCTGTCAAGGAAAATACATAATCTATTAGTGTTTCTACAACGAGATTTATTACTCTCGGTGCCTCACACAGTTCCAAGAAGTCAGAATAGCTCAGTCGGCCAACAGTGAATAGCTAGTGCTAGGTGACTGAGAATCGATCCCCGACAAGGACAGAAATTCCTCTCCTCTTCGCCTCGCCTATTCCATCTCCAACAGGCACCTAGTCCCTATAGAGGGAGAACGGTCCTTTTTCTATCCGGAGTTAAGCCGACTGGAATGTGAAGCTAACCAATCCAGCTACATGTAGTGCTGTGGTTAAGCATGCCTTTATCTGTACCTCCCTCCCCATTTGCCTTCAAGCCGCGATTTCTGTTTGATTACAGAGATAATTTTACTTTCTGAAACTATATAGGACTCTGTCTCAGGAGGGCTAGGACTGTACGTTGTGTTAAGCGGCCAGGATGTGAAGATGACCACGTGTGGAGCTCAGTGGCGAGTTATGATCCAGAAGTCAGGGCGTGAGAAATGGTACAGAATGCTTCCCGTTTACCCCTCCCTCCCCTCCCCAAAAAAATAAATTGTAAGTCAATAATCCAACATTTTCATATGTTGTAGCAACAACACGAATATAATAATAATAATAATAATAATAATAATAGAGGCTTTCTATTATCAGCAAAAGAGATAAATCTGAAATTCTTATTTGATATGTCTTTGTTATGAAAAATTAAATTTCGCTCTGTAATTGCCCTTGTTTACTTACTTAATGGGAGGGGAGGGGGCAGTGTCGCCCGTGTTTTATTATCTGAAGTTTTTCTCCTGTACTTCTTGAGAACAGCGTATCTAAGAAACCCTGAATCACAATTCTATCAACCTTTACGACATCTGTTTTTCAAAGGAAGAATTGTTAAAGAACAAAATAATTAAAAATTAGTGTTCTACATCACACTACTGCAATCTTAAAATACTTTGCGACACAAAAAAACTTGTACTTCGTGATTGTACAGTCACACAAAACACCACAAAACAATGAATCAGGTGTTGTGTGTGACTGTACTATCACGAAATACATATTGATTAATAACATAAGGACGATGAACCACCTTAATAAAACAAAACATACTCCAGCAATCACTTGGAAGAGGACTGAGATGCTAAAAACTTTCATGAAAAATCCCTTCCGTAAAATTCCAAATTGGAAACGACGGGAGTGTTTCAGTACAATAAACACAAATTAATTCCACACAGTTGTGCAATAGCAGTAAATGACGGTGCTGTCCCCCTTGTCGGGCGGCCCTTGGATTGCAAGCTCAAACCCTGCTGTGAAAAACAGCCATGTTCTTTGTATTCTTAATACTGCACCAACATCTAATATTTCACTTTCTAAGTGATATTATGCGTTCATGGAAATTGACGTCCAAATATTACGAATCCTTTCACTCTTTCTTATAAAATCATGTACCACCAAAAAACAATAAAAAAGGAATATAAAAAATCATAAATAAATGTATTCTTAACAAAACGAAACAGTAAAAATCGCTAACTAAAGACTTCAGTGTAATATCCATCCGCATATAATTTAAGTGCCAAAATCTGTTTAATAATTCCCTTTGTTGTAGCAGAGGTTTTTGTGTTTCTAAGTGTAATTGTATATGTAGCATACATAATTTAATGACGTTTTAACTGTAGAGTTTAGGAGGCATAGGTTTATATATAGGGAATGCCATAAATTACTCTAAGTGTAATTTCATATGTAGCATGGGTTGTTTAATATTAGTTGGACCGCAGAATTTACGATGTATTGAATTAGACGTACGAATGGCTTTTGATGGTGACTACTGTAATCAGTAATTTTGGAGTGAAAAAGGCAAGGACACAGACGGAAAGGATACTACGATCACTCTTTGTCTTCAGTAAGCAACTTAAAAATACGCTTGAGAGACTGGTTTATTTATTCACAAAAACAACAGGATAAGCGCGAAGCAGATACGCGGATACTGAGCTATCTCCCTGGGAACGAAGCCACTTGACAAGGCCTGTTAACACTACATAAAATACCCTGTAAGTTATGTGTGTACGTAAAATAATGGTGACCTACCGCCACCTCTGTTGTTATACCAGGCTATTAAATATTGTTTGAGGGAACACGTTGGCTTGTAATAGCATTAGGATGTTCCTTATCTTGCTGACTCCTGGCTGAAGAGAGAGAGGTGGGAAAACAGCAGACACAAGACTGGGCAAGCTCTGTTCAGTAACCACAATAAACAACCCTCCCACATAAGAGAGACACGTTCTGCTCGATATATATTCACGTGGGTGCACAAGTGCTATGAATTATCAAAATCTGAACACGCGGGACATAATTCACACACACACACACTGCTCCCCCCCCCCCCCCCACCTTATGACGCACACTTTTATACCCACATTGTCAGATTTAAGAAATTAACATCCAAACACAGTGGGAAGGAAACTGTAAGGTCATGCCTTATACGTTGCCAGAGCCTTAGAGCTGAGATTTCAAATTCCGGCGCTAATATAATTTGCTATAGGTACCAAAGTTTTCGGTAAAATTTCTTGACTCTGTCTTCAAGGATAGCAGCTCTTCTACCTCTGAAGGAGGTAGGAGGTGTTGCGTAACCGTCAACCTACACGGCGTCACATCCAACAAGGACGTACTGTTATCTGATTTATTAGGTCACTTAACGACGCTGTTTCGACGTAGGTTCAGAAGAACTGGAAATATTACTAATAATTTCAGTAGATAAGGATTTAGAAGGAGACGGTTGTGACAAACTCAAAAGACGGAGAGAACAGGAAGGTAGCCAGTAAACAGACCGAAATTATACTGGATGTGCTCAGAATGCCATTCCACAGCTACGCGGCAACACGTCGCATAAGAAAAAAGTCTTGAGGTTAATCATTCCGTTGGCCGAAATATACATATGATAATAAAAAGATCCGTCTAACGACCAACAAGTTTTATTATTTAATGTAAAATAATAAAATATAATGTGACAACCGGTTTCAGCATTTAAAATGCCATCATCAGGTCATACCATATCGAGAATCACGAAAACCATAGCTACTGGATATTTAAAATTAAAAATTAAAATGGGTGACAGTGTACAATTCTAAAAAGAAGAAAGAAAGAAGGCCTTCTTGTGTACAAGTATTGGGTAGGTGGGGAAATTAAAATTAGATGATGTTNAATCCGGCCAATGCTACTACCAAATGACCCCAACGCCCATATAAGAACAAGAGCTGGAAACGCGCATCATCGCATCAACGAAATGCCTATCTGATAACCTCCACGACTTCTACAATACTATCTACATTCTCCGAGAGCATCATCATACGTCGAGCAACCACCATATAAGAACAGACACCCAACAAACAAGGAAATCGCCGCTACTTCCAGGACTTCCACACACCGCATATGAGTAAGCCCACCGGCAATTCCCAATGCCACATTATCAACATCATCTAATTTTAATTTCCCCACCTACCCAATACTTGTACACAAGAAGGCCTTCTTTCTTTCTTCTTTTTAGAATTGTACACTGTCACCCATTTTAATTTTTAATTTTAACTATCCAGTATCTATGGTTTTCGTGATTCTCGATATGGTATGACCTGATGATGGCATTTTTAAATGCTGAAACCGGTTGTCACATTATATTTTATTATTTTACATTAAATAATAAAACTTGTTGGTCGTTAGACGGATCTTCTTATTATCATAAGAAAAAAGTCGTTTGTGCTCGTACACATTCATTTCGCAAAAAGGAAACGCGTCAATACGCAAACTAATTAGGGCGTCAGAAGCGTTTAAAAGCAAGTCTGCAAGTTTTCTTAAACCATTCATTTACAATTTTTATAGCGCTAGTTTAGGTGACATGGGTTGTTCTGGGGTTGAAAGGCCCTTTGCTTATCCGGTCCTTCCGGGTATGTTTT
This sequence comes from Coptotermes formosanus, assembly GCA_013340265.1. Taxonomy (NCBI): domain Eukaryota; kingdom Metazoa; phylum Arthropoda; class Insecta; order Blattodea; family Rhinotermitidae; genus Coptotermes; species Coptotermes formosanus. The sequence goes on along the minus strand of BLKM01009851.1, from coordinate 631,555 downwards.
GACCACATTCTTGACATGTGGAAGGGGACTTACACTGACGCTGAGACACGGTGTTTTACTAACCTTTATTATCCTTCAACGTGATTAGGTGGACAAACTTGGTCTTGAATATGACATTCTCACTCAGCGGCCGCGCGGCTTAAGGCGTGTGCCTGCGGCCGTTCATATGTTGGGATTGCGGTTTCGAATCCCACAGGGGGCACGGATGTCTGACTGTTGTGAGTGTTGTGTGTTGTCAGGTAGAGATCTCTGCGTCGGGCTGATCACTCGTCCAGAGGAATCCTACAGAGTGTGGTGTGTCTAAATAAGTGTGATCGTGAAGCCTCGATAATGAGGAGGCCCTGGCCCGCTAGGGGCTCTTACGCCATTAAAAAAATTACTGTGAACAATTGATGTGTTGCATTTTACTGACACTGGGTTACACTGTACGCATATCGTTATGACGACATTCAAATCCGCCTGTAAGCGAGACCCACCTCAGATACGCATTGCCGTTAAATGCCACTTGTTCCCACCAGTCATGCAAGTCTTTCGCACATTTATAACATCATTTCTCATTTGCAGGTGAGGAGGCCCCTTGACCTTGACCTCAGAGTGGGGAGAATATGTAATGTTCAAAACCTGATGGGGTGGACAAATCAGTCTGTGAATACCTGCAACACCACAGGGCGGTGTTTCTGTTAATTCTCTTACAAACTGTGCATCATGGCTGTGTTGCGGGCTGACCTGTTCATCACGCTGATCATCAGCTGCTTTATCGCTGCCGGTGAGTCTTCATTACATCTTCAAGTGCAACCTGCCTCGCCGCCAATTCCTGCAACTATAGTAGGATTCAAATAGACGGACAGGTTTGTCGCGCAGAAATAGAGTGGCTGTTGCAATGTTGCAAGACCTGTGTTTTAAATAAGAGTCAAACTCCAAATGATCGTGACGTCTGGCGACACCGTGTACAAGCCAACCATCTCTGGCTTGAACAGTAATATGTCATTAGAATTACGTCTGTAACTTCTCCCTATACTGTTGTTTTTCGGAATATTCTAAAATACCTTTAAAAGAAAAAAGCCTCAAATATGTATTTTCGATGCATTCGTATATGTATGTTGTGAAATACGCACGAGGAAGCAAATGTTATGATGAGGTTCTATTGACCTGTCATCCTTTGGTTTTAGTCGTTTGATCTTTACTTACTGATACCAAATTTATCTTATTAATTTCCGTTAAATATTGATATCGCTCCAGGCTTCACACACAACATATAGCATAACTGAAAGTATTCTTACTTCCTGAGCAAAACTATTCTAAGTTTAATATACCACCTCCACAAGGTACTGTAAAGCTGAAGACAAGAAACATACACAGCCGTCTCCACAATTCTTGTCTACTGAATTTTTATCTTAATCGCCCTATTTTATGATTTTGCTACTAATATAATTAATGCACACCTACAATTATCGAAGCATACAAAATTTTATAATTATACATGTTAAAACCCAACGTTTTATTGTTCCTAATAGACATCGTATAGACATAATATACGTTGCGCACTTTATACAGTGTGTCCTAAAAGTTCCAGTAATCAGAGGTAATAAGTTCATAAACTTTGAATAAGGGGACTTTTAGGACACACTGTATAACACATTGTAAAGTCTCGAGATCTGCGATCAGTATTGCAACTGTATCCACTGTATTATTAACTTCGTTTTTATTCTTGGGTTTGGCTTGATGGCGGCTACAAAACAGCAGCCGACACATGTAGCTGATCGTTAAATTTTAACCCTTTGAAGACGAAACATGTCTGTCTTATATAAGGACTCAGTGCTTACCGCGCAGTAAACACTCTACATCTCAGTTATAAAAACCAGTCTCTTAATGTGTTATAAGGCAAAAGTTGCTGTTTGTTCTGAGATCCGTACAAAACACATAAATGCAACGAGAGCACAACGTAGAATTTTTGAAATTTAAAGCGCATGGTACGTAAAGTTACCGCTAGGCTTTAAAAGGTTAAAGTTGTGTTTCGACTGAAAATCTGCATTTTTAATTTTAGTTGATTCATGGCAGGCCTTACCACTGTGCAACGAACCCCCCCCCCCCCCCCGCGGGGGTGGGGGGGGGGATAGCGCAGTCTGTATAGCTACTCGCTAAGGGGTGGACGGCCCGGGGATCGAATCCCGGTGGGGGCGAGGTTTTCTGCACCCGTCCAGACAGGCCCTGGGCCAGCCTCCTCTAAAATGGGTAGGGGGTCTCTTTCCCGGGGGGTGAAGAGACCGGCGCGTGATGTTGACCAGTCACCCCATCTAGCGCCAAGGGTAAATTAAGAGTGGCGCTATACGTCTGCTCCCACTCTGAACGTTCATGGCCTGTTGAAGGGTGAACTTTACCGTTTTTCGGGATTCGAAAGCACAATCCCAGCAAGCGAGCGGCCACAGACCTACGCCTTAGATCGCGCGGCATCCATCTTGGGTTACTGAAGGCGACAAAAACAACCTCGGTGAAGCTGCGAGGTGTTGAGACCAACAGTCGGTCACAATCTCACCAGAGTACAGGTTAAGCGTATGACTGCTCCTTCAAATTTCTCGCTTGAGAAATGATGTGAACAGCTTCTAGAAACAGTATCTGCATCTCATTTTTCTTAGTGAGGTCAAGGTTAATGATAAAGGAAATAATGTAAGAGAAATATCATTTCATGGGGTATGTTCCGAGAAGCAGTTACATAATGTCTGCACAATTACGTTACTGCTACTGAGTAAGCAGTTTAATGCCCAAAGCCACCTGCACAGTTCTCAGTAACAGAAACGAGCAAGCTCCGAAATGGCGTCAGTGAGTCCCATTTATGGAATATGCAATCACTGTGTTTGTTCTTCCACCCTGCGTCAAGTCAGAAGACTGAATATTTCTGTCAACTCGGAACAGAGGTAGATTGTTATAAAAGAAACACGTCTATGCACTGCGATAATAAATTAAAACAACTATGAAATACGAGATTTGATTAAAAAAAACGGGGTTCCTTAAGATTTCAGTCTTCTGGGATATTATGCTGTGTCGATAGATAAACGGTTGCCGACGTTTCGAAGGACTGTAATGCCTTCAACGTCAGAGTCAAGCGTTACAAGTAGCAAGGCATAACATCCCAGAAAGCTTGAAAACTTTGGAAATATCCCCAGAGTGCACCACTCGGGCCGCTTTCTTTCTGTTATTGTGCCTAGATTTTAAGATCGCAACTGTTTTTAAGAAAAGACACTGACTGAAGTCGCAAGTGCTTGAAATGTGCCTCACCAGGTTTTACAAACACACTGCAAGATTTCAGTGCCTTAGCGATATATTTACAATAGATATCTCATAAAAGGCGAGATATATCGACATCTGTCCTCTTCTGTGATATTACGCAGCGTAGAGTGGTAGATCAGTACCGACGTTTCGGAACAAAATATCAGTCTCATCTTCAAGGGTAAAGAAGTCAAAAAGGGACTTCTTGACCCTTGAAGACGAGACCAATAGGTTGTCCCGAAACGTCGGTATAGAATTACCACTCTATGCTGCGTAATATCCCAGAAGAGAGCAGATATCGATACACATAGCGGCGGAAGCCTGAAATCTCATACTCACAACGACTGTCGTTTAGATCTTCGAATTTTCCTTCGGTGTGAGCTCGTACCTTACAGAGAATACAGAGTGTTTCAATCATAAAGACCGATCAGAAAGGGATATCACGAATGTAAGTAAATACTCTTGTGAAGTATCTATTACTGTTTTCTGATTTTATCCAAAATCGGGAAGTGTCGGTAAATTTGATGACAAATTTCATGACAGTTCGTGTGGCGGGAGTCGCGCTGGTTCATGCAGATTTCAGAGTGACGCGCGGACACACATGACGAGGCTGTCCCTTTATGCAACCGCGTTTCGAACTCTCCTAACAAACACCATCGGTATGAATTTGATATGAGAACATTTTCCTCGAGCGTTTAGTGATGTTACATCGCTATCCGCTTTCACTGATCCCCATTAATTTCGTCTAAGTGCAGATTTATTTTCATGGCGCAATTAATGAGAGCTGACTGGGAAACAAAATACTAAAGGGCAGAAATAATGCAATATGCTTCATTCAAGCATTCTTCACTCTCAAACGAGGAACGAAGATCATTTTGTGTAATAAATTCAGTTTCTTCCGTATTTTATAGAAGTGGGACTTAATTTTAGTACTCTGAAGCCGAAAACAAAAAAACAAACCCTTGAAATTTATATCTGAACGTTTTTGCCAGTGTTTAATAATTGGTTTCATTTTCCTGGGTCTTGTACGGCCTACTGCTTCGAAGGAAATAAAGATGATATTTCAGGTCCAAATAGAAGCTTATGGTATAGTGTTTAACAAACAGCAAGCTCGGTATGGTCCAATATTTTGGTTTTTTGATGATTGATATTGGGTCCCTGAGACGGGCCGATCCTTCGACCAGAGAAGTCCCCCCTATTCTTTATGTGTCCTTGAGTGCCATCAGGTGTAACAATAACTTACTACACCTAAAATAAGTAGATAGGAAGAGGTCAGACTAAGAAGAATAAGAAAGAAGAAGAAGAAGAAGAAGAAGATGATGATGATGATCATCATCATCATGATGATGATATGATGATTAGGGGCATTGACATTAGAGAAAACTTACGTACATCTGTTGAAAAGGACAAATCCAAATTTACACACACAAACGCTTCCACGTTGTAAGATCCTACACAACTGTACGTATAAATAAACACAATAAAACATTTTATGAGTGATTAAGTACGTATTTATTCATTCAAATACGATGTAATTACCCTCAGTGTCTGGCAGATGGTGTTGATACTCATAAAGCTTTAACATGTACATACACCCACCTACAACAGAATGTCAGTGTCTGATAACTGGCTTTAACTGTCAAACAGCTTCGACGTGTACAGACTTCTATGTGTAATAGGCTTCACGCTGAATTGTTTAAAGACCGCTTTCCAACATCCAATTATAAATGGCGCAATAACAATTGACTTACTTAAAATAAAAAACTGTAAATTTATTTCTGAGCAAATTTTTATGAACGCTTTTACCTCGTATATTCCGGAGGAGAAATATAGTCAGTATAAGGATGTAGACGCAGACACTCGTCCAGATGAGTCCTACCGAGTGTAGTGTGTCTAAAATAAGTGCAATCGTGAAGCCTCGTTAAGGGAGGCCATGACCCGAATACGGGCCGGAGCGCCAGAGGGAAAAAATTATGTATGAACGTAGGCATGCAAATTGACTGGGACACCAATCATCCGCAGCACCCGAAATATTCAGCCTGCGGCCAGATTTCCCAGTGTTCTGTCAACATATATATATATATATATAAAGCAGTCCCACTACAGGCCTGGACAGGCCCGCAGGGTTCCAGGAGGTCGAGGCTCCCAGATTTCTAGACAATCGGCGCTTGAAGGTGGTAAGGTTGTCAGCCCTACGCACCCCCGCGTTTCCTGGTACTCATTTCTGTTAGAGGCTGAGTCGACCCCAGGGCCATAGTGCGACCGACAGGATTATGCCAATGAAAAATCCACTGACACCATCGGGAATCGAACCCGCGACCTGCCGGTTTGTAGCGCAGTGCCTCAACCAACTGCGCCACCGCGGCCCCCCATATATATATATATATATACACATATATATATGAAAGACTAAATTTACTGAACTGTGAAAAACACGACGTTTTCATTGCTTGTGTGCGCGTGACGTTTGGCTCAGCTGTTGCAGTTCTTACAGCAGGTACATAAGTTCGTTGATTTTCAAATGTCCTCCACGGGAGACTGGTGCATACCTTCGTTAGGAACACGCTGTATACTTCATAAACCATCACCATTAATATCCCCTTTATCAGTTGACAGAGGCGGCTGATGAGAGCAGTGGGAATCGTTGCATTTTTCCACCCGTAGTGGTTAAAAACTGAACACGTTTGGTACGGCTGCAATCGTTCACTTTATGCACTTCGTATAGAAGTTCATAATTTTGCCTGTTGTTTTGTATGGGTGTGCAACTTAGTCGTTCACATTGAGGTAGGAACATAGGCTGAGGGTGATCGAGAATCGAGTGCTGACGAGAATATTTAGGCCTAAAGGGACGAGGTAACAGGGTAGTGGAGTAGCCTATATAATGAGCGTAATGAACTGTACTCCTCACCAAATATTATTGGGTGATCAAATCACGAAGAATGATATGGGTGGGGCATATAGCGCATATGGTGGAGAGAAGAGGTGTACACACGATTTTGGTGGGGAAACCTGAGGGAAAGACACCACTTGGAAGACCTACGCATAGATGGCAGGATAACACTGAAATGTATCTTCAAGCAGTTAGATGGGGGCCTGGACGGGACTGATTTGGCTGAAGATAGGGACAGGTGACGGACATTTGTGAATGCAGTAATGAACCTTCGGGTTCCATAAAATACGGGAAATTTCTTGACTAGCTGAGGGCCTGTTAGCTTCTCAAGAAGCAGTCTGTTCCATGGAGTTATTTCGAATTGGTATAAAAGTTCATGTTATCGAAGTCAAACTGCATCGTGGTAGGTTCATTCAGTCCGTTAAAGGCGCCGCGACGTCCTTGGTATGACGTTTATAGCCCAACGACGGATACTGTGTGTCCAATCCAGCCTTGAAGCATGGCAGTCTCATTTCTGTACCATCACTTTTCAGTAGCGGTACGGAAGGCTTACAACTGTTCATGTTCTTTGGGTTATATCGAGAGATAACACCTGTGACTTGCAGTTGGACAGTACCTTAATTTAACCTTGGCATGAGGTTTATAAAGTTCCTTGTTAAATTCCTAAGTTTCTAAAGCAAATACCTTCGTCCCAAACAACATTTTTTCCTGACACAGGACAACACTGCTGATCCCAGTGTCTGAGTGGTCTAAGGCGTGGGTCTGCGGCCTTTCGTTTGCTGGGACTGCGGGTTGGAATCCCGCCGTGTGCATGTGAATGTTGTTTGTTGTCAGATAGAGCTCTTCTGCGTCGGGCTGATCACTCACCCAGAGAAGAACTATCGAGTGCGGGGTGTCTGAGTGTGATCGTCAAGCCTCGATAATGAGGAAGATCTGGCCCACTAGGTGCTGTTCCACCGTGGAACAAATAGACGGTTAATACCTAAACGCTGAGTGATACTTTTCTGAGAGAAAGAACTATAGTGGAATATTGCTACTCGAGCTAACAGTAAAAATTATAATGCACTTTAAATAATGCCTTGGACACTACCATGTTAGCCTTTCTCAATCGAATTTGGGGTTTCAAATACTTCTTTAACAACATTTTTCAGGGTCGTTTTTAAAACAGGCGATAGAAGTTTTCTTCATTAATGACAAATTTTACATATGACAGCTCTATGGGCCTGGCAGCAATTTTTAGAAGCAGTCATATGCGAACAGCGACTGTTAACTTCCTAATGTTCGTCTGCCAACCGCGTGTATGAAGCCAATTCCAAACGCACCGATTTTCGCGAAACTTCGTATTGGGGATTTCCACTACAATTTGTCGCGCGCCATAATTTCCAACGTTTTATTACATCTACAAAAGTATCTGCGCCAAAGTTTCCAGGATTCGCGTAAAAATCCTTACATAATAAGACACTCGTACAGCCTTACACGATCTTATAAGACAACATTTTTCTGTGATTATCGAACTTTAGATTTGGTGTTCAAGTGGCCTAGAATTAAAGAGGTTGGACTATCGTGGTTTATTATGTATTATGATTCTGGTCTCCTTTGGGCGCTTTTTGAAGCATATATCTTGTAATTTTTCATGTATGTAAAAAGGCAAAGCTCCCCCATTATAGCCCTGGACAGGCCCTTTTTGCTTCAGGAAGTTGAGGCTCTCAGAATTTCTAGACAATCGGCACATGAAGGTGGCAAGGTTGTCAGCCCTACTCACCGACCGCCTTTACCTTCAGGTGATAGCCCTGGTACTCATTTCCGTTAGACGCTAAGTCCATCCCAGGACCATAGTACGGCCGGAAGGATTAAGTCAATGAAAAATCCCAATGACCTCATCGGAAATCCAACCCAGGACCTTTCGGCTTGTAGCGCAGTATAGTGCAGTTAGGATTGGATAGCACACGCGCAGAAATCAGATTTCGTTTTCGGTGAAACGAACGAGTCTATGTGACGGCGGGGGTGACAGTTCAGTCGACTATTGGCAGCTGAAGTGTGCGCAGCTGAAGTGTGCGCGTCAGCTAGTAGTATTTGTACTGTGCTGGACAGGCTATGCGCGGTCTTCCGAGGCATGCAGGACACCCACTTCATTCTCCTGTTGCCCCTTCCCTTCCCCTCCCCCGCGTAGCCGTGTGCCATGTCATATTAATCGTGTTCTACCTCCACCAACTGTGCTATGGCGTACCCTTTCTTATCTGTAGCTACTAACAACGCAATTTTATACAACGAACTAGCTTTTATTGCGTTTCTGTCAACACCAGTTTGCTTGACATGCGCGTTTCGACCTCCACGAAGTAATAATCAGTGTTTATATTGGTTCCACACCAGGGCCAACATGAACTTTCCACCATGTACCACGCCATATGAACCACTGTCAACATAAAAAAATAGCATATTCCTCTGGCGTGTGCGGAGTTAAAGTAGGAAGCAGACAACATAAATAAAAATTCCGTCAGGAAAGCTTATTTCGCTCTGTACTTGGACGTACTCCTGGCAAACTTAAATTTCAGGAACAGACTTTAGTTTCTTGAATTTGCAACATATGGATGTTGGTACATACTATTTTTAGGAGAGAATTTAGGGATAAATTTACGAACGGTATGTACACGTCTTCGTATAAACTACCTTTTTTTGTGTGTAGTATGGACCTTAGCCAGGTTTAAGCACTATGCTCCGCCATCAGTGCAATCAGCACAATTCTTTCTCTTAATTAATGAGCTTTTTTGTTCTCAACAGATCATTATTTCTCCAATCCGTGTCCCTGTCTTCTGTGAGGTACGATTAGGGTACATAATAAACCTTTGAAAACTTCTTAGCTAATTTATATCGATTTAAATTACAGGGTGCTCGAGAATGATATTGTCGGGAGAGCAGTCATAGCCGAAGGCTACTGCAGGCACTGCCTAAAAGCATAAAAATAGCCATTTTCTCGGCTAGGGTTTTATTTATGTTGTTTAATGGTAATTTTGTACAGCGAGGTTTTGTAACGTTGAATGAGATGGGAATGTTACTGAGAACGACTTGACAGGGTGCGAGATATCAGGCTTCCGTCGCGGTGTAATTTGCATTATGAAAGATGGACGCTTTTGCACTAATGCCTAATTTCCTGTTCCCAGACAAGAAGTAGTAACATTATGAAACCTGAATGCCTTAACACGAATCCACTGATTACCGTTTCCCATTAGATAAACGTTCAGGTTTCCAAACCTGAATGCTTTGATGCTTTGACGCTAATACTTCAATTGCCTATTCCTTTCCCAAAAAATTTTACGGCTCTTTTAGACAAAGAAATCAGCCCGTTAGAGCTGTAATACAGAACCCCTAATTCTGAATAATAAAGCATATGAAGGCATAGTATGACAACAAATTATAAATTTCCGTGAGACACAAAAATTTTTTATATTCATTTAATAATTTATGCTAGATGTTTCGGCCATATTTTGACCATATTCAGGCATTAATATACATTATCTGAAACGAAGGTGGACTTGCGTTAAAAATGTATTTTGTAATTTGTGAGATCTCACGAATTTTACAAATGCAATCAATACAAAGTAGCATTACGTGTTCGTATACCCTATATATATATCTTTCTGTTGTTTTATTAGAGACATACCACATTATTTCTAAAATTGTTAAAATTATGTAAACTTGTTCTGTACTGATTTACCTGCTTTACTTTTATGTTCACGCGTGTTTTTTTATTTCGATTATTTCAAATCCTATGATATTATTCTCTTCTGGCGTTCAACTTTTCTTGAACTGTGTGTGCTCACGGAGTTATTACATTGTATGTATAAATTATACATTTATTATCTGACAACTTCTTATAAATATCAGTTATTTGTGTTTTGTATCTCCTCCATCACTTTGTTCATAGCATAGCAGGCAGCAAAATAAATAAAGGCGTACTCCTAATATGCCCGTCTCAGAGAACTGATTCTTTTGGTTCAATATTAGTGGGCCACACAAAATCGACCCCGGGTCTCAAGTGGAATCACCCTCGACTAAATCATTTTTGACATTAACTAAGATATATCAAAAGCAGTTACGATAGTCTGTTGCAGTATTATGTCTACCTCTTCCCTAATGACTTGTACAGTACAAAAACAATATGCTGTGGTATGCCTTTGTGTACATGCTGCACGTCTGTGATGACGGTCTGTGAAAAGAAGTCGCGAGAGTCAATGTTTCACAAAAAAAAAAACACACAGTGCCTTGACACAGCGACAGAAAAATATCTACATTATTAGAACAGGCAAGCTTTGCCAACACACGTTGAAAATCGCCAGAAGTACTCAGGGAAGCAAGGTTCGTTCTGGAGACTGCATTAGCTACTGGGGAGATGCAAGTGTGTATATTCATATGACGTGCGTTGCTTCGTTTGAAATCGAGAAAACAGGAATACAGCCGAACGTCACCGCCGAGTGGCAGCACTTATGGTTCTTGTACGGGAGGTCCTGGGCTCAAATCTCGGCCAGCCCGCAGACCAACTATCCTGGGATCCTATCGTGGCCCTTCTCAGTGCCTGCAGCCAAATGCCAGGAGATCGTAATGTAGTGGATTAGGTTATGACCGCCTTTATCCACATTCTTGACAAATCACAATTCAGTAATCAGCTCTATCTGTTGTTCTAAACCTGTGAGCCGCGGACTGCCCGAGTTATTCTTGCAAGAGATTTGAAAATATAGGCCTACTTTCTGTAGACTGACTACACAATATGTCTCGAATTCACACTGTATATTGACATGCTTGTTATTTAACCTCACAAAGAGACCCCCGATTCCTATACGCTGTTTACAAAATTTTGTTTCGTTTATTCTTTTCAGATTTCTATGGGACATATTGCTGCGTAAATTGTGTAGCAATTTAAACAAATATTCGTAATAAATTCTTCAAAAATGTTCCTATCTTAAATGTGAAAGTACGTTTTCAGAATTATAAAATACTTACTGTGCCTGTGCATTGCTTTATTTCGAAAAGTAATGAGTCTTGTTGTTTCAAATGAATAATATAAGGTTTTCCCTCCACAGACCTACAAATATTGCTGAATAAATTCAGTGTGCTATATCAGTTATACACAGAAAGGTTGCAGTAGCTCAGAAAACTGCTCTTTGCCTGCATTTTCTGGAAATAAACTGCAAGAAGATATTTATGCTCTTCGTTCATTACGATAATGTGCAAAAGACGTACATGTGCAGTAAACGAACACCAGGACCAACGGCATGTATAAAATATAAACCCATCACGGAAACATGAGCACCAACTTTCATGGAACACCCCCCAAATCAAAACGTATAATCATTAAAAGACGGATTAACCACACGCTGTTTATCAGTAACACCTGTTGGGACATGTCAAGCCCATATTAATAGTAGCCCACAGCAACTTAAATGCCACGAAGAGACATAAGCTATGAATATAGCCCGCAACCAATTCGGCAGTGACGTATGACGTTGAGTGGAATACATGAATTGCGTTCTTGCTTCATACGTGCACATGTTTCGTACACTCCTGAAATAAACTGGAATGAAGTAAATTGGTCTTTTCGGAGAAATGACATGCACAAGGAGGCATGGAAGCTGCCTATAAATACTTCCTAAAGGCGTCTTTGCCAACAACCTGTCACACTGATATTCACTTAGGTTGCTATTTCGACGCCTGCGATGTTCGCAGACGTACTGACGCCTTCAGGTAGGACAGGTGGCTGAGGAAGGACGAGGCAGCTAGACTCATCGAAGGAGCACGAGGCTGCGTTTTCTCTATATTTCAGAAGTTAACCTTTTAAAGCCTAGCGGTAACTTTACGTACTACTAGGTTTAACATTAAAAAATTCTACGTGGTGCCCACATTGCGTTTATGTGTTTTGTACGGATCTCAGAACAAACAGCAACTTTTGCCTTATAAAACATTAAGAGATTGGTTTCTATAACCGAGGTGGAGAGTGTTTACAGCGCGGTACACACTGAGTTCTTATATAAAATAGATATATTTCGTGTCTAAAAGGTTAAATAAACAGGACTGGAGAGAGTGCGGTGGACTGTGCATAGGCTGTATGTCTATTATCCTTCTTCCTCGCTAATTTATATTTCTTAATGATATTAATATTTACGTGTTCATTGCGGGTAGAAATGCGTTTCTACCTTTCTTTTGTCTTGTACTTCGAGTGCTAAAGTCTTGTGGCAGAAATGAGCCCTGGTTATCTGTGATGTAAAACAAGATAAAATTCTATTCTTAAAATCAAAATAATAATAAATGAATGTTTTATTTGTAATTTATTTCACAAGATATTCTGAACATACTCTGCACCATAAATATACGGATTCTTGAAGTTCGCAATATAACAGGTCAAGAAAGCCCAGACAGAGGGTGGAAGTGTAGCTCTACTCTTCCTTTAACCTCAGCGCTGGATGAAGGTGAGTGGTAAAGCTACTCCCCCGTCACTTTATCCCCTGGAAAGAGACCCGTTACGCATTGTTCAGGTGGCCGTGTGGGCCTCAGGGCCTGTCTGGAAGGGTGTGGAAAATTTCGCCCTCACCGCAATTCGAACCCCGGACCGTCCAGCTCGTAGCGATTCGCTATACCGACTACGCTATCCCGGCCTCCTATAGATTCTTAAGAACTGGTAACATTATACAAGCGTTAAATGGCAAAAAATTTTAAATCTGGGGTTTCCTAGGTCTTCGTCAGTATCCTGTTCCGTAGTTTTGAGTTAAGTAAAAAATACTTGCAAAATACTTTTCCTCGTGTGATTCACTGAATCGAAAAGTGAGAAATTAAAATTCGTAACAAGACCTGCTGAATGTCACGTCTAACAGTCAATATATTGTCACTTTAAGGGCGGATTTTCTTTGTTTGACCACTGCACCCAGACTGGCTGTGAGCCTTCCAGTTCTCAGTGCGTAGGTATGCAGGATAAAGCGACCACAGCGTGAAGCTGCTCACTGTCCATTTTGTACTGACGTCTGGCATGAAAAGAACTTCATCTCATCGTCTTCTGTACGTGTACAGGACATAACAGGCCTGTTTAGGCACAGGAACAACCTACGATTTCATAATATCACAGAAATAGCCAAAAATTTCCTACAGGACAGTACAGCACTTCGCCATATATGTTGGTATGTGTGTAAGGCAAAGTTGTTCCTTTGCATGCCGTGAAGTCATATGGGGGAGTGGAAGTGTGGCTCCACCCTTTTGCAACCTCGGTGCTAGATGTGGGCGAGTGGTCATCTTTAGGGCCCGGTCGCATTCCCTGACTCCCATTGAATACGACGCTCGGTGTGCACCAGAGCCGATTTGGGCGCTTTGGAAATGAGATGAATTTCTTGCCCTTGCTGGCTATCGGATTGTAATTGTATGTTGTCGGTTTAAAAGAGGGCAATGCACAAAGCTACTTACCGAAAGCACAGTAATTATCTGAGTGTAAAGTAAATAGTGAAACTGGAATTACATCTGTCACTTCAGTCCTTGCTTATCTGCATGTGTGTTCCTTGCCCCCGTGTGAGTTTAATGCACCAGCCGTCCCATACCAACACTCACTCACACTGTCAGCACACATAGCTCGTTTTTGTCCTAACAGGGATCACGGTACCACGTCCTACAATATGTGTGTGTGCACCTTAGTATAACGTTTTCAGCACTTCGCGGGCTTTCATCACTGTTAACACGTGTATCTTACCACTAGAGCTGTGGAGTCGGTACACAAAAGCTCCGACTCCGACTCCGACTCCTCGATTTTTAAAACTTCTAACTACGACTCCTCGATTTTTAAAACTTCCCACGCCGACTCCTCGATTTTTAAAACTCCGACTCCTTCATAAAAGCTCAATGTGTATTAATAACGGTAAACCTATAAGACATTTCATCACCACCACGTGAATCATCAGGCTATTTTTTTTACTTATAACCTATATTTAAGTCTAATCGTTATTGTAGCTATCAGGGCTCGGGTTTGAAGTATCCAGTTAAGATTTTAGATTGAGGTCGGAGTCGGTACATTTTTTTCCGACTCCGACTCCACCTAAAAATCCTTCCGACTCCGACTCCACAGCCCTGCTTGCCACTAAAGGTCAAACTCGCCTTTTTGGTTTCTACTTTACTGTGATCAAAAATAATAACATGGAAGAAGTAACAATGTGTGTCTTCCGTGCAACTGATACATATAAACATGTTTACCACCAAAAAAATATTGCACTAATTCCTGAAGATATAAGCACTTCTACATGTTTCTGCTACTGTTCGTAGCCATCTTCAGGAAGTACCAGTACTTAAAAACTTACAATCCTTATCATAGCTTGTTAATTGCACATATTAAAATACAGAATGCCAGTACACTATTAAAACATCAATATTTAGTGTTATATTAAAGCTGTTTTAAAATTATTATAATACAAGAGAGTTATTAAAATCTTGTGCATCCAAACATCTTGCAATAGTGAAATCTCTTCGAGTTTGGCAACGCTGTATAATAAAGATATATATGTCTTAAAGTATTGATACTCCCTGAAGATGGCTGTAAATACAAGTAATGGGTTTATATTCAAGAATTAGTGCAATTTGCTGGTGACAAACTTCTTTATATGGCAGAATTTATAAATTTGATATTGTAATGTCAAAAGTATCCCTTCTGTCAGTTCTGAATTCTGAAACTGTATATAGTGATAGATTTTCGAAAAATATGCAGTTTTGAAGGTAAGTTTTATAGGGTATAAAATGTACATATGGCGGCCTCACATTCTTCCTTTAATGGCAATAAATCACGGGACCTATCTGTAAAGAGTTCCATCACCAATGTCTAACATTTGCAGTTTTTATATGAAATATTTTTTGCATGTTAACAATCAAAACATTGCGCTGAGAGAAAATTGGCTGCTATATCAGACTAATTTACAGTCATAGTAATAATAATAAGTGAAGAATGTATTAAAATATCAGTCTGCCCGGATGACATGTTTTCTCAAGGACGTGATTTCCTGGTTTAATTATTTTCGACGCAAGTTCGGATGATTTTTAAGGAACTCAGAAACTGAAAATGTGCACAAAACAATTCTGTTTGCGCAAAAGTGTGTCACGTATTAGAGCCACCGTCTCCTACTGGTGTGTCAAAGCCCCGAATTCCGTATCCCTTCCTTATATAAGACTCGCCTTCTCCACATTTGGCTTATCCTTCTGCCTCTGTAGATGAAGGAAACGCCTTTCGCCAAAACCTTGTTACCAATCTACCAAACTGCACAGCATAACATTATATAAGGCAATAATCACCACAGTCACAGCCGTGAAACCTAACCTTGACATTGTATGTACGAATAACAAATGTAATCAAAATCCATTCCCTATTTTCGCATATGAGACATGCAGATAGACACAGCTGCTCCTCATCTTCGCTCATTTTATGTATGCAGTTCCTAATACGGAAAAAGTTACAGGGCGTAGCGCAGAATGTTTGCTGCCCTCAAGACTGGGTAGAAACTGGGAAGCGGTGACGTGCTGTGTTCAAGTTTTCCGTTGCGTCCAGTCGACCTTGAACTACATACGCGACTGTCCTTACACCCGAGTATCAAAGTGAATCTGTTTCGCCTGCTGCATAATTTCGAACATTGTGCTGGGAGTGACCAGACTAGTCACGCTTCCGAACTGGGTTTGACGGACTCACAGGGCGTTCCATTGCGTGCAGGTCACAGTGGACCACGTCACTTAATTGAAGTCTAAGGAAGCGGGGGTTTGATACTGGAAGGGCACACAACACAAAACAGGTCCTCTTGTACATACTAAAGGTTCAAGTGGGCTTCACGACAAAATTAATAATATAATTAATAAATTACGTAAATGCTTCATTATGTTGTTATTTTATTTTCACCTTTGTTTCCAAGAAATAACGTAACGAAATATGTAAATATGTAATGCAAAATAACAATTTTGTTAGTTTAAATCTGCGCTCTTTTTGGATATTACGAAGCGCTGAATGGTACTTCCGTACTGACGTTTCGAGACAGCCTGTCGGTGGACGCCTTCAAGATGGGACCAATAAGTTGTCCCGAAACATCGGTGCAGAACTACACCTGAACGCTGCGTAATATCCCAGAAGAGCGCAGATCTTATCTACTTCTTGGCGAAAGCCTGAAATCACGCGATTTTGTTAGCTGTTTTATATGGCTGATCAGAAATGCATGCAGGATTTTGATGGGAAAACCTGAGTGAAGTGAACGCTTGGAAGGCCTAACCATAGATGGGGAGAAAATATCACAGTGTATCTGACGTAGGATGTGAGGGTGTGTCCAGGAGTCATCTGGCTGCGGTAAGGGCCAGTGACCAGCCCTTAGTAAGGTAACGAACGTTTGTGTTCCATATAAAATGGGGAACTTCTTCAATATCTGAGGAACAACGGAACCAGCTCCTCAAGGCGTCTGCTCCATGTGTTTGACTTCATGTAGCTGGGAATTTCGGTTTCTTGATTTCAGTGAAAATCGTAAGTTGCTTTTGTTTAAAAAAACAAAGCATAACATGGAACATGGATGAAGGCAATGGGCAAAAGAAGAGACTTTATAACGTAAACAGATCACATTTTATTGTTAACACAGTCAAATATGGCTAGGTAAGGATTTGGGCGGAAATTTGTTGCAAAGTATATCCGAGAATTGAGCTTGAAAGATGGTAAAACTGGGAGAAGCCTTGACTATATATATATATGTTAAACTGGCTGAGATTCGAAATGCATGGTTGTCTAATAAAAATCTAATACGCCACCGCTACGTCTAACCACTGGCCCCCGACTCTTTCCATCTTCACAGCAAAAATTAATTATTTTAGTGGGCATTGTTGTGTTTTTCTTACTTATCGTTCTCACTATTTTGCTCAGTGGTGGCATTTTGCCCGTTAATTCCCTAAGATTTGTCTGAAAGAGTGACAAAGATACGTAGGGCTCAGTCAGTCTGTCCGTTTAGAGTAGGTTTTTTTTTTGGCGAGTAGTGTTTAGTGGAACGCCAGGTTGCCACGAAGTGAAAATATTCGTTACACAAGTAAATTCCATTATAATATAAAAACTAAAATTTAAATGCTATTAATATGAATTTAACTTACAAGACATTTCATTGTTATTTGACAACGATCCATTTGTTCAAATACTTCTGAAAATTTACAATACTAGAAAGAACGCAATAAATGAGTTCTTTTTCGTTACGAAATGGCGTTCTAATAATGTCAGTGGACGCCACGCACTCAGTTATTGTCCTACAGTACAGTAGCACTGTGTTTAGTTAGCGGGGACAGTAGTGCTACTGTTCACTATCCTGCACTGCACAGCGCTGTTGCGACTTCATGTGCATACACAGTACTTTCTCTTACATATAAATATTTTACTTCGGTACATTACCGTGATTTCTTTTATAAAACTTTATTAAAAATAAAGCTGTACCTGTCTACGCCTAGAAGGCATATAAAGAAAGTAAAGGTAGAGCTCCACTCATTCTTAACCTCAGCACTATGTGGAAATGAGTAGTCAAATCCACGCTCTGGCCGTTTTATTCCCGGGAGAGAACCCCGGTATCCATTGAATATGAGGCTGGTTTGACCACACAGCGCGTATAGACGTTTTGGAGAAAAAATTATCTTTTCCCTTCCGTCTTTCGAACCCCGGATCTTCCAGTCCATAGCCTGGTCACTACACCTACTACGGTATACCGGCTTGGTTCTAAAACTATTGTTATCCTTACCTATGCTTTTATTTTTCTTACATCTCTCGTGGTCTTTTCATTTCTGTGGCACAACAGGCCTACACAGGCCTAGGCCGCCTCGTTGTTGAGGTTTCGAGGTCACACACACACACACACACACACACACACACACACACACACACACACATACCCGGTAGGATTCCTCTGAACGAGTGATAAGCTCGTAGATGTGGCAATTACCTACACAACACACAACAAACACAACAGACAGACATCCATGACCCTGGTGGGATTCGAACCCTCAATCCCAGCAATCCAGTGACCGCATACCTGCGCCTTAGATCGCGCGGCCACCGGGATCGGCTTTCTTGTGGTCTAGTATACGAATTTAGTACGACTTCCGTCAAATCTCGCCAAGTGCGAAATACTTCCTGGCGAGATTAAATTGGGCAACACTGGTCTAGGGGTTGTGATTCGAAGAGAAACCTGCATTATACTCCGCGATGATACGAAGTGACAAGGTTTTGAACTGCATATGAGCTGACTTGATGCCAGGTGCGACATTTGCACGCTTTACTGGCAGCCTACATTCCACAGCTGCTGACAGGCCTGCATCATACGCGGATAATATGAAGATGAAACTTTAGTCTCCGGGGACAGCCACGTCAAGTTGTTGATGGGCGACGTTCACTTGGCGCCGCAACACAGGGCTGTCTGTCTATTTCTGGCCACAACGTCACGTATCAACTTCGTACACCGACCATTTCTTTATTGAAATATTCATCTTGTCAAATCTATCTCAATTTCTAAACAGTGTCGTAAAATGTATGTGTGAAGCAGTCCCGCTGCACGCCATGACTATATAAGGGAGAGTGCATGTATAGCCAACTTCACTCTTAACATCGGCGCTAGATGACTGTCAGTGGTCAGCTTCGCGCCTCCGGCTGCATTATTCCCAGGAAAAAGCTCTCGTCTACCCAACAAATATGGGTGGCTGGTTTGGCTTCATAGCAGAGGCAGAAAATTTTGGAAAAGAGGTAAATTTCTTGTGCGTGCCGGAAATAAAAAAAATGCCTCAGACATCCAACCTGTAAACCATTCACTATACCGACTACGCCATCCCGTCTCACCTGTTTTATTTAACGACGCTACTTCATGTCGTCTATGGACATGCAGTATCGACAGAAAGATAACTGAAATTTTCATCGTTATTTCGGGTGTAACAAGTTGCAAACTGCGATGAGCAATTTACTGGAAATCCGTACGTACGAGTAAAATAATTTTATGCTTGTATCATCCTCGTTTGAAGACACTGGTTTTATTCCTTATTTTAAGTGTAACACGATCCCAGTCCGTGGGCCGGGATTCCGTATTCGGAAGAGTGGTTCGCTACGGGCTGGACGATCCGGCGATGGACTCCCCGAGGGACGAGATTTTTGCGCACCCGTCCAGACCGGCCCTGAGGCCTACCCAGTCTCCTGTACAATGGGTAGCGTGTCTCTCCCGGGGGTGAATCGGCCGAGGCGTGACGCACCCAAACCCATCTAGCGCCGAGTTTAAAAAGACAGTTGAGATATATGTCTACTCCCCCTCTGAGGCTTCATGGCCTGTTATAGGGTAAACTTTACTCTACGAGCCTACTTTCCTTAAATTGAATAAACCATTCATTTGGGACTTCGTGGCTCTTTTCCTTATGCACGCCGAAAACTGCCGTCGAATGGCTACAACACTGCAAATCGTAAGGCGTACTGGGCTTTCAATGAACGTGCGCAATTGTACTGACGGCGTTAGGCACACAATATGCTACAATCCGTCGCACAACATTTTACGTAGATCTGGGAAAACCTGCGGAAGTCAGAGACCGCTTTCCACAGAGCAGGAGCCATTTTTCTTTTACCTGCAGATTCCAAATATCGTGAGATAGTTTTATTGAATGATGATGTCTTTCTCTGAGATCATGTAGCGCCGATGGAGGATGAAACAAATATAAATATGAAATACCGGTTCAATGACACAGGGAAAAACCTAAGTGTTCGGAGAAAATCCTCTCAGTGCCAATTTGTCCACCACAAAATCCAAAAGATCGAACCCGGAGCTCCGCGGGAATGAGCTGGCGACTAACCTACATTTTGAATATCTTTCTGCTGTGACGTCAGAAGTAAATTCTCCCTGTTTCTTCCAAGAGACATTCGCTCTGAAAAAGAGTCTCCCCACTCAATTCACAGCACACTTCGCTTGGTTACTTGGCATGCACCTTGTGCTGCCGACAGAGACACTTTATCAGAGATTTAGACTTTACGACAGACTTGACAGACGATTTTATTACTGATGATGAGATTCAATAAAACAGGGCTCTCTAAGGGTTGTCAGTGAATTACACTTTACCTAGAGACAGTAATACAGTACCAGTGTTGGCACACTATAAGGCTGGGCTTCTCAAATATTTTTGCTGGCCCCATTAATTCAAACTTAGCAGTTTCAATGTACCACTAATAAAAAGCTATCCTATGACAAGCCTGGACAGGCCCTTAGGGCTCCAGGAGGTCGAGGCTGCCAGAAGTTCTAGACAATTGACACATAAATGTGGCAAGGTTGTGAGCCATACGCACCGGCCGCCTCTACCCCCAGGAGATACCCCTGTTAATCATTTCTGTTAAGAAGGTGAGTCGATCCCAGGGCCCTAGCGTGGCCGGAAGAATTAAGTAAATGAAAAATCCCAATGACCCCATCGGGAATTGAACCCGCGATCTCCCGTCTTGTAGCGCAGTGCCTCATGGAACAGGGCCACCGTGTACCCCGTACCATTAATAATATTTCTGTTTAAACAAACAAGCTGAAATTGGAAATACCGGCTGGAAGCGGGTATGAGTCGTATAATGTTGACAGCATTTCTGCCTATCAACAAACAGATACACGTGACTTATGATTTATTCTTTTCTAAAATTTTTATACCTTTTGATATTTCGATTGTTTATTTACGCCGCGTACCATTAAACAATGGCTGGCGTATGAGTAGTGGTGAGCGTACCACAGTTTCAGAAAGCATGCCACAGAGTCAACAAATTTATACTCTTAATAAACGACTCAGTAATATTTTTAATCGATCCCTAAAGAAAACGCATCATTCGAGTTGTTATAGGTTACACATATATTAGGGCGGCAACTATTGTAACATCCGTTGAAAAGTCAGCAAAAAAATATGTATTCTCCGTTATATTACCCACGAGGCTCTGTTAGAAAATAAGTTCACAATGCATATATTTCGGGTCCTCTATTTTAGCTCGAGTAAGAATAAGCCTGATTGGCCAGAGATATCTTAATTTTGTTCATATCCACCGAGCATTTTTTTATGATCGCTGGCCTTTATTTTCATCAAAGAACACAACGTCAGATTTTATGGAGAGCACGGCGTCAACAAGCGCCTGCCTCTGTTTTGTAACCTGAGATAGATTACTCCAGTTCTCAACCTCACAACACATCTCTCAAGATTCACTACAAATACTGTCTCCCCATTTAAGGTCGATTCACATTATAAGGTACGACACGACACGACACGACACGACACGACAAATGCCAGGCTGCATTCACATCTACCAGCAATGACAGACAGAATATTTTCTTCCCATTCAAAGGACACTCTTTGTCTGTCTTTGTCGTTACTTGTCGGTGACCGGCCACTGTGAATTCGAACATGTCAAATCATACAAAAATATTTTATCGTGTCGTGTCGTGTCGTGTCGTGCCTTACAGCATAATGTGAATCGACCTTTAAACGTAAGTATCCTTTGTGATTTCTTTCCTACAGGATTCCGACTAAGGTTTCTGATCTGTCCCATCCGGGCTACATTGCACAATAATCTCCTTAATCTTGATCCTGTGAATACACCAAATTCTAAAGCCCGTCCTTTCGCATTATCCTCAAACTCTCCTGCTAACTCCACCGCCTTAGGGCAATGTGCTTGGTTAACAGTTCTTGGCCAAACACGTATCAAATATTTACAGGCATTACGTCTTTTGAAGTAGTTGAAGGGCCCTGTAGGCATTAATAAACCAAATATACACGCTGTTGTATGGTGTCACACCTGACTATAAAACATGACCAAAATCATAATGACAAACGCGGTTCTACAAAACGTGACGCTGAGTGTTCCACTCCAGCATCTTCTATTTAATATTGCATGGCTTGTTGAAGTATTGGTGATGACTGCGGAACGGCTGGATACTGGTGGTCGAAAGTCGATCAGGATGGGAGACAGTCTATTTAACGATGCTGTCAGTAAATCAGACGATAGTGTTAATGGCTGTAAGATAATGAACAAACTGCAAGTAGGAGGGACATGGAAGTAATTGGTCACGTCCTAAGTCACGGTCTGTTCCCGAAAATTGCTTGGAATGCCTCAGCAAAACCATGGAATGCACTAATCAGGGAGCCGCATATTTGAATTTCCTTCAGTCGGGAAAACCAAGAAGACAAATGCGCTAAATTGTAAGACTGAAGCGAATTTTAATTTTTGGTACGAAATTATAAAAAAAGTGCAAATTTTATTAAGGTGAGGGTTTTCAGAACGCGAAAAGACAATATGGCGGTCGTGTGAAGAATTATTGTTGCTTTCGTTTTGATCGGAGTAATTAATCACTGCAGATCAGCATGTAACACCCGACACGCAGATAGACCATAAACACACCAATGCATTATTTATGAAATACTGTTTACAAGTCAGTGTAACTGGCTGTGGACCTCAGTTCGCTTCTTCAACAGGCTTCCTAGGATGGGAATATGAATTGGAATGTTTAGCAATGAAACCATTTTTTTGTGAAGAAGAAAGCAGGTGCAATTATTGCTTTGATTGAACACATGGCCCATCATTAAGAGAAGTTAGGATTGTATGAAAATGTTTCATACTAAATAAAGTACAGTATGTGTTAAAATTCTGGCTGGCGTCTTTCTTAACTACGGCATACATGACCATAACAATGATATGAAGAACGCATTCTTCACGTGATTTCAGGTTTCCGCCACGGTGTAAATGAGATGTTCACCCTTCTGGCATGTTAAGCAATAGAATAAGAATAACAAGAAGAATAACTGGTCTGCTTGATCCTTGAAGATGGAACCCCACAGGTTTTCCCGAAACGTCGGTAACTAACTCGCGACGACGGTCGGCGGAAAACATGTAGATCCTGTCATAAACATTAGTTTCCATCACTGCATGACTTTCTTTTCATTGGTTGTCATGCGTTAGGTGCTCCTTTTAAAGTCAATTTTATGTACGACTCTAACTGCGTAGAACACTAGACGCTCAAAACACGACTGCAGGTGAGCCCAATATGTTTCAACTGGAATACATCGGTTACTGGTCACAAAGAACGGACCGTCGGCTTTACCCACAGCAAGCTGCTGTCAAGGTCAACCGCAAACTTCTCGGTCGGCGTCAGTAGCACGGTTACAAATGTGGCGATGACGTGAAACCCGGAAGTTATATTCAACAAATTCAACGTGTACCGAATAAGGAATAAGTACAGCAGAGACATAACTAACTAACTAACTCCATGGAGCAGAGTCCTTCTTGAAAGTTAACATGTCCTCAGCTAGTCAACAAATTCCCAGCGTTTTATGGAACCCGAAGGTTCATTATCGCATTTACAAGAGACCTCCACCTTTTCCTATCCTGAGCCAGCTCAATCCAGTCCATGCCCCTCCATCCCATTTCTTGAAGATCCATTTTAATATTATCCTCCCATCTACGCCTGGATCTCCCACGTGGACTGCACAGACATAACGTAACAATAATATTAATAGCTCTGCATCACTAAAAGTCTACGCAACAGGAACGTAGGCTTTATGAGTTCCTTCTACACTGAATTCCTTGTCGTCACTGTGTTCGGTTAGAATTGCAGCGTTCGCGCTGCCGCCACGCCTTTCTTAATATTACAAACAGAAAATATCATTTATGCATATTAGTGTCAAGCTAAACATATGACTATTTCCGAAGTTCGGAATATTGCATACGTAATTTCAGATTAGGTTTGTGGGTACCGCTGACGCAAATTATAAGGTTAAGTCATATGAAGTAAAAATTACATCTGATGTCATGTCCACGTGCCGAATTGAATGTTGTGGCAACATTGCTTATACCTAGCCAGTACATTACGTGCCAAGTTCTACCATGTGTTAAGCTAATAAATAAACGCGTCTGCTTCAAGGTATGTTACACTTTGCTTCCACGTCCCATAAAGTTTTTTTTTTTTGAGTAACATCAATGTCAAAATCCACAGTTACTTTCAGACTTGCAAGCCATAGCAGTAAGCGAGCATATTTTCTAAGAAAGCTAATAAATCTTCTCGCCAGTAAGCCACGTGTATGTAGGCCTCTGTACTAGAGATAAGCAAAACAAGTATTTGGTTTCTGCAACACAGCTGGTTCAGTACAATGAAGTTAACAGCCATTTTGGAATAAACAGATTACTATTAATTAAATTTAACAAGGAACAGGGAATAAGGACGCTTTGCAACTACTGTGTTTTACAGTTATCAAGTATGTGTTCCTACAATTGCTTTTTGTCTTCATGACATACGAAAGAAATAAGCAGTGTTTGTTTATATGAAAGTTCCGTACAAGTGGCTCTCCATCGTACTTTCTGGTTACTGCAGAAACAGTACATTTCTTTGCTATATACGCTGAATACAGCAATACAATCCGTAACGCGGCAGCAAGTACGAGAAAATTGGAGGAAGGAGATCGGGGAGGCCATGGCCCGAAAACCTGCCGAAGCGCCATGGAAGAAAAACAATACACCATTTCTCATAGCAGAATCAACTTCCTGCTGTATTTGGTTATCATTGGTCTTTCTCGCGTTATTGACTGTATTTTGGTCTCGTGTCTTCCCAGTTTTCCTGCCCCTTCTAAGGTTCAGATATTTTTGAGGGAGGATCTACTAATGAGATTAATTGTATTTTCCAAACAGATCACTTCACGACATGATAGTGGGCCAGAAAGTAAACTTATATGGCTTATAATTTCGAAAATAAAGTGACTGTCATTGTCAAGCCTTACGTAGCTCATTGCCGTGCATATATTAGAAGAATTAACCCTCTAAAGACGAAGCTTATCTGTTTTATATAAGGACTCAGTGCGTACCGCGCTGTAAACACTCTCCACTTCGGTTATAAAAACCAATGTCTTATAAGGCAAAAGTTGCTGTTTGTTCTCAGATCAGCACAAAACACATAAACGCAATGTGGGCACCACGTAGAATTTTTTTGTGTTAAACCTGGTGGTACGTAAAGTTACCGCTAGGTTTTAAAAGGTTAACCAACACATTCACGATGTTTTTGTTTTATAATTATTTCCACTTTTTCCCCGACATGTTTCGGCATCTACATGGCATGTAGATGCCGAAACATGTCGGGGAAAAGGTGAAAAGAAATATAAAACAAATAAGTATAAAACATTGTGCATTTGTTGGTTAATTCTGCTAACTCTCGTTGTATAAAAGGAATTTGTCGCCGAGCGATTTTCATCCGTTTCCAGCTCTGAAACAAGTTTCAACATGATCAAGATGCGGAAAATTTTGTGACACGATGACTAATAACAGACGACACGGACTTCTGTCAACAGTGAATAGAAAACCTCATTAAATACAACAAATGCCTCAGTCATGGCGAAGACCACGCGAAAAAGTTGTCGGATGGCAGTATAATTATATCTGAACTTCTCTTTGTTAAGGCTAAAAATAAAACAACCGAAAATAAACGCACTGAACCCTTATTTTCTGACACTAATAGTTTAAACATTTCTTGCACAGCTGTAACTGTTTATAAGTACCAATAAGTACACAAACAGTACGTAAAATATTTCATATATTGTATGTGCGTTTGTTGGTATATATAATAAATTACAATCACAATGCACGGAAAGAATAATATTAAATTTCTTACACCAGTTACGTAACCAAAGGTTTCACTACAGCCTAAATAATATTTCTGAAGTCTTTCAACTCTCCGAATATGGAACAGAGCTGCAATGAAGCATTTCTGCATCCTTTCAGGTTCTCAACTCCTAACCTCTTACGATGACCTCTTGCTGACCTTACAGCTACATTTCTGCGTTTTTCAACACACGCTTCTTAACCAGAGAATATCATGCCCGAGTCCCGGCCCGGACAAGAGTTTTGTTACTTTTACACCTTGGCAATAAAAGGCACTGTGGTTACTATACGTACCACCTGCTGCAAACATTAAGAAATCCTCAATTTTGACCAAAAATCCGATCCTTGAAATTCGAATAATAAAGGGCGATTATTGTTTTAAACAGCACTGAGCAACTTGTCTTTATAATAAGACCGCTCTGTGTTTTCTATGAAATAGGAACTAATTTTTATATCTCATTATACAAAGTTTGTGCTTGACAGGGTTAACATCACCTTGCCGTTAAGAGGCTGTGTGCTTAATTTCTTGGTGGTATATCCCACTGTTCTTTAAGCTCCTTCACGTACACAGGACCACGTTTCCTCCTGCTTCAGTAGACTCACTTTGTTATAACGCACGCTCGCTCAACCCGTAACTCGCAGGCAACATACTGCCCGCGACACAGTGGCATGTTTCCCACGGAGACATTAGAAATGAGGAAAAGTTTTTAACTCCTTTCCGTGGCACAGCCGAGACAAAATGCCGAAGGAATTTTTAAAATTTATGAGCTCTTTACTTAGGAATACTTTTATTAAATTACTAATTTGTTTTGTAAAAGTGTGCTAAAATAGAGACACACTAGGCTAGGTTTTGAATGAATTCTTCATATATGTTTTTTTGCGATTATCGGTAAATTTTCGAAGCATATGATGCATGCCTATAGAAAAATATACAGGTAAAATTATACTTATAACTATAAGTATGCTTATTCATTCTTCATTCTGTGTACTGAACTTCCTGTTGCCCGCACGCAGACCAAATTTTGCCGAAGTTTCCCGCATCACATAAAAGGTTGAGCAGGCCTGTTATAAGGAATGGCTAAACTTCACGAGCCTGACCGATCAAGCTCCCGTTCCTTGTACCTAGAAATGCAGTAATCCCCCGAAATGTCGTTGTGTTCGTACAGATTTCTATTTGTGTATACATTTAGGATAACTTCCAAAGAAAATTCTCCCATAAGGATACGTAACCAATTTTATGTAGTCCAAAAATCTCGCTGCATGTATCAGCAGATGAGCAGCTTTTAATACAGCATTATTCACATGATATATTTAGTATACAGTTGTTATTTTTATTCCAATGACTGTGAGACTATGAACGTAATTATAGAGTACAAACACTTTATTATATCACGGAGTGCCAACCTTTTCAATCATTCCTTTATAAATGTCGTTCAAGTAAACATGTGTGCTTTCATAACACAGATGTGTCAATCAGAAACTAGGAAACTGGAGTTTACGCCAAAGACGTGATATATTAAACTATGGCTCAGCAGAGTAGCCAAGAGCACGAGGGGCAATTTAGCGATACCGTTGTCAGCAAGCTGGTCCATCAACAAGAGAAGCGCGGCTCCTCTAAAATATTTGGCGGCTGTTAAAGATTAAAGCATCTCTTTCAGCCATGTTTATGCAGCACGAGTAAACTTGAAAAAGAAATGTCTTCATATTAACCCTTTAAAGACGAAGAGTATCTGTTTTATTTAAGGACTCAGTGCGTACCGCGCTGTAAACACTCTTCACTTCGGTTATAAAAACGAATCTCTTAATGTTTTATAAGGTAAAAGTTGCTGGTTGTTCTGAGATCCGTACAAAATACATAAACGCAATGTGGGCACCATGTAGAATTTTTTAATGTTAAACCTGGTCGTACGTAAAGTTACCGCTAGGCATTAAGAGGTTAAATGACTCCACGAAATTCAAAAACACCTTCAAACTGCTGTTTGCTTTTAAACCAGAATACAACACTCTGTTTTCAGAGACATCTACACCTAAGTCTTCAAAATGGTCCTTCTTTGAGGGTTTGCCGGTTAAAATGTATACATTTGTCACTTAAAACCTGCAATTATGATTCAAATCACAACACAAATTAAAGATACATATGAACTAAATATCATGTATTTTCTATAGTCTTTCTTTTTTCTTTTGCTTCTTTCCCACTTTCTTTCTCGTGTCCTCCTTCCTATCTTTCCCTCCTCTTAGATTCATCTGTCGATTACTTTTGCTGGTGATTTTTAGCTGCTTTCTCTGTGCCTCCACTTTCCTGTCCCTGTCTTTTTCTTACGTTTCTTCATTTCCTTGCACATCAAGTACTGCGTTGACGCAATTGTGTTGACGGTGGGCTTTAACTTTCATACTTATGATAATTTTACTCCTTCTCAAGCAAAATGACAGAAATAGATCAGGATAAAATTCTAATTATAGAAACAGGGGTTTTATTAAATGTTTATTTTCCTTTACGTTAATTTCTTAAACAGTTTCTTTTTACCTTTCATTCGGCATTACTTTCTACTATATTTTGTACAAATCAGAGGAATTTTCAGATGAAGGCGGGATTCCGTGTATCGCAAGTTCCTTTTCAGACATTTCGCTCCGTAGTTTTGTTTGCGCTCAGTCGTTATTATTTTGGCACTGCATAAAATCCAAAGCCTACGAAAATAAAAGTGGTCGAGTGTTTTGTTCAAAGACCAATTCACCTGTTCCTCGAAATGGATCATGAATAATTTTAAAAAATGTTGTGTTCTGACGGATTAAGGACGCAACAATTAATGGGAACTGCATTATAGAATGCCTTTATGTAATGAATTTATAGGATACTGAAATGGACAAATACGTGGGGAAATTTCGTTGTTAAATTCTATCAAGTGCTGAAACATGGACTGCAATTTCGATTTCCATTCGTTGTGCACCAAATTGTTCCATTACGGAATTTTAATTAAACTATAACCTACACGAGCTATATACGCTGTGTTGTGTATCCCACATTTCAATTACACTTGACAGGTCTCTTTATCTGAGCTGCACATAGCGGACCGGATTGCTAACTGCATCAGCTAGCACAGTGCCTAACACTACAAATAGATGCGATTGTATTAAGTATACCAGTTTTAGACAGGAACATTTCCAGACACATTCTGTACTGTTTTGCACATGCCACTCACTAGCCATGTTTTTCGCTTACTGCTTACATAAGCCCATCATTACTTACGATTAAATTTTTCACTTAAATGTAAATTTGAAGCCCAATAAAGACTATATATACCACATGCTATAAATTTAAGGAAATTTGACTTTTCTCTCGCTGTGTATTTATGCGTTTCCTGCTAGTTTTACAACAAATAGCGAGTCACCGATTGATCTTTCAAATAGAGAAATGCAGTGCTGTGTGTGAGGTAGGGACTCACCTTTGATGTGTTACGACTTTGATAAATATCCGTCTTCAGCGGGTTCAAGGTATTCTGATTTTGGGACCAAATCCTGAGAGATGGCAAAAGAAAAAGAAAGGCTGTCTTAGCCGAGATTTCAAGTTTTCGTGGAGCTGGAAGTTTAGGTAATGGACTCTTGCTTTTTGACACCGTTCAGTATCATAAGTGGCCCCCAGCTACTTGACATAGCAACTCAGAACACCAAAATCCAAGCTCCTGTTGTTTCTTTAGTGCCAGAGTTTACCACTTGTCATGCACAAGACAGCCTCTTTTGTCACTTGTTCCTTAAAAACCCAAGTGATAAAAAAGGTAGTTTAGCATATTTCCTTATTTCATAAGGAAATATGCCTATGGCATATTATCACATTTAAGGTCAAGATATAACTGTCCGTGTGATCAAGCACCACGATAAGAAGGCATATGGGTGGAGTAAAGGCGTAGCTCCATGCATTCTTAACCTTGGCACAAGATGGAGGTGAATGTTCTGCTTCATGTCTGGCTGTTCTACTTGCGCAGTAGGCAGTCAGTGGCTAGGCAGGTGGGTGTGCTGTAACCGAAAGGCTGGTGAATGGAACGGTCGACGCGGCTACAGGTTCTACCTGGCCGTAAGGCCAGTGCCTTTGCCTGTATGGCAATACGGCTGTAATTCTTGTAGCACAACTAAGTTGGTCAACTAATTAGTCAAAACGTGCAGTCTGAGTGCCGTACACTATCGTATAAAATAAAAGCTGTGTCTAACTCAATCTTCTGTCCGCCTTCGCACAATGGGATCATCATGACGTAGTCTGTCTTGCGACACGTCCATAGCCTCTTCCAAAGCGAGTTCTCCACAGAGTGCGATCTTTCTGTTTAAATTCCCAGCATCTTCGCGTTTCCTTAATCTCATCCAGTAGCTGCTTACGTCTTCTTCCTCGTCTTCCCTTCTATTTTTTTCCCTTCAATAATGTGTTTTAGAAGGCAGTCCCTACGCAACATGTAACCAGTCTAGTTAGCCTTCATTCGTTTTATTGTATGTAGGACGTTCCTTTCCTCCTCGACTTTTTGTAATACTTTATTTTTCACAGATTGGTTCAACTGATCTCCTCTATTCTTCTCCAGCACCACATTTCAAAACTTTCAAGATATTACAAGGGGATGCGGTCTATGAAAATTACTAACAAAGCTGATTGCTACAAGATGGTATAATGGTAAACTTGAGCTAAACAAAGGGGAGAAGGCTAAATTATAGAGAAAATGATTGCCCTTCAAAAAAGGCACAATCTAACTGCACATTTCTAGAAATATTTTGCTTCTTTCAGTACTTGGTTTCATATTTCAGTCTATTGTTACTGCTTTAAAAGATATTTTAACGCAAGCCAATTCAAATGAAGTTTAATTCGAACTAATCCCTTTAAGAATCCTTATGTACGTTAGTCCTTTGGTAAATATTTTCCTGTTTCGTATGCTGTATTTAACTTCTAGAGTGAGAATTTCAAATAAGGCACATCTTGACATACTTTGCTTCGCGTATATTTTAACCCACCATTCCACGGAAAGTACATCCCACTGACCGACTTTCATTAAAATTTGGCACGGCAAATTTCGTGATCATCCAAATACTACTGACAAAATTTCAAGCTCCTACCTTTAATTCCTGATAATTTTGGGCTGCCACAGGCACTCAAGCACATATGTACACACACATATCATTTTTATCGTATAGATATAACAGACGTTACTGCATGTTGGTTCCATGCATCTCCTACAGTCCTGCCTCTGTTGTACCCGAACAGCAAGCCATTCTACTTAGTCTTACGTCCCGTTTCAGTGACACTGAGCAACATGAGATGCGCTGGCCTGCGGTTCAGTTCGGTAGCATCAAGACTTGCACTAAGAAACTTCTTCGGCTTCAGGCCTGTCTGTGCCTTCCTATCAAATACCATCTTCACAGAATTTAACATATCCTCTACTTACTACCTTCTAGTCACAGTTTCTATCAGATAGATTTCCCAAGCCGCTGATTGCTTTCACACCGTCAGATCGCCACAGATATGGATTGACTCAGGGCCGTACGGTTCAAAGTAATGTATGATGGTCATTCTAGATTACTTGGCGACTTACTTTCAGTTGTATAATTTGTGAACAGAATTCTGAGGAAATTATTTGGACTTGTGAAAAAAGGAAGTAAGTGGGTTGATGAAAAAAATTATGTTACAAGAAAAATTCCTACTTTATACCTTTCACCAACTATTGTTATTAAACGAAGGAAAGTGGAATGTGCAATAAATGTTTCACTTATGGGACAGGTGAGAAATCCCGATAAAGATTGAGAATGTTTGAAAGGAACTGGTAAGACCTAGGTGCGGATGGGACAGTAATATTAACATAGGTTAGATAGAAATGTGATAAGAAAATGGGGACTGGAGTCGAATAGGCTTGGAATAGGCCCTAATATCAGGATACGATCACCCGCCTTCAAAGTCAAAAAATCAAGGGCTTTATTTCTTCTCTAGCTGACTGCAACCCTTCAAGTTACATCCTGCAGCACGTAGTGGGTGTTCAAGAATTACTTTTTCCTTCAGATGCTAGGGATTAGGCTCTCTGATTTGTTAAGATTTAGAATTCGCTCTGATTTAATCGCTCCTGTCGAAAGATACTTCGATTCCTTCTTTTGTATAGGAAGCCGATCCTTCTCTAGGCTCACATTTACACAACACGGGACAGGACAGCGGAAAGCGCGGTCATACAGCCACGCCTCCAGCAGAAAATAATTACTTTGTCGAAGTTAACTACAGTTTCAGTAGAAATCTTTCCTTACGAAATGCTACAATCAAGCCATAAGTTTTATTTCAAAGTGTTTCCAGGCTTACAGAATGAACTTCTTGTTACATGAGGTACAAATGTGAATTCAAGGCAATTACGTCTCTTTGTTCCTATCAATTCATTATCACATTCTATAGTTTAATTAGTTTCATAACTGCGACGCCCTCTGAGTAATATTCTGTTCTGTTGCAGATGCAGCGAGCTACTGGGGAGCCGATAACAGGTAAAAACAATAATTAATACATAAATCCTGTACATTTTTAATATCAAAAACCGTTAAAATTTTCAGCACAATTCCACACTCATTGACGTAGGCGTTATGTTACATATATGTAATTAAACTGCATCGTCGAATACAGAAATAATTAAAACTAACTAATTAACTTTATGGAGCAAAGCCTTTCTTGGAAGGCTGGGAGTCCCTCAACTAGTTAAGAAATTTCCCGCATTTCATTAGGGCACACATAACAGCCTGCTACTTGTCCATGTCCTGAGCCAGATCATTCCAATCGCCACATTCTCACGCCACTTCTGTTAGGTCCACTTTAATATCGTATTCTCATTTACTCCTAGCTGTTCCACGTGGCAACTTTCTTCTAAATTTACCCCCCCTAAAAACTTGTATGGACTTCTCTTCTCCCCCATACGTGCCACATACACCGCCCACCTCATCCTCTTTGACTTCATCACCGTTGACAATATTTGGTGACGACTGCACGTCATGGCACTGTTCACTACACAGTTTTCTCCCGTCTCTTTTTACTTCATCCCTCTCGGGTCCAAATATATTGCTCAGCATTCCGTTCACTAACACCCTGTGCTCATGTTCTTGCCTTACACAAAAGACGGAGCTTCGTACTAATGTAAAACAAGGGGCAAAATTAAAATTATATAAGATAATATAATATTATAATTATATAATATATTAACAATAATTTGTTTTCTGAGTTACAGAATTTCAGTGACGTGCCTGCCAATACCAAGTTTTCTGCAGTGCACGTCTCTGTGTTGCTCTTAAGTTCTACATGTTAGTGAAATATGATGTTAAATTATACATTGTTTACCGCATATTTCTTTTAGTTTCCAGCTGTTGCTCTGGGTTTTGTTTTCTAGATCTAAGCTGTGATGTTTCTATTTCATTTTTTCGCCCATTTAATAGCCTATCGATTCTACACACAAATTAGTTCTTTTTACACAACAGACAGACAAGACATTACGGGACGGATGTTAGCAATCATTTCCAAAACTTTTACACAACAGACAGACAAGACATTACGGGACGGATGTTAGCAATCATTTCCAAAACTTAGTCCGCTCTTAATTTCCTCGTGCATGCAATATTAAACTGTCACTGCTCTTCTCAAATATTTGAGCTTTGTCACCGTGTGGATATATTAATAAGATCATGTTGCGATTTTATCCTGCCTTCTGTGACAAGAGAGAAACATTGGCCTATATTTACTTTCCTCAGCATTTACTTCTGGACAAACCTCCTTTCTAGACAATAACAAAAAGAGGTGAACAAGTAGTAAAATTTATTATCCAGTACTCACCGATCTTCAAACGCGATTTAAGCTAACAGTCGTATTTCCCCGAAGTAAAGCATGTGATTCACAACGCACACATGCATCATAAATTCTGCACTGTATAACGAAACAGTAAGATGCACACTGACGCCCTGAAGGGGACGACCTTGTAGAGATGCAAGGCAGGAATGAAGGAACTGGTCTGACAGTCCCTTTACTTCTGCCTTGCTCTGACGTAGTGACAGCGAATGGCTTAATATACAAACATATCTTTTTAAGATCTGTGAAATGTCTTTCTTATACAAATATTTGAATACAAAAACAAATCCGTTACAACGGCCACAGTGCGCCTTCAAGAAGGAAGTAAGAACATTTAATAAACGTCGTGTATATCAAATATACTTAAGTCTGTGGGAGCAGCGGTGGCGCTGTTGGTTAAATGAGTACCAGGAATATTTCCTGGGGCGTAAAGGCGGCCCGTGCGTGAGGCTGACAACCTTACCACCTTCATGTGCCGATTGTCTAGAAATCTGGGAGCCTTAACCTCCTGGAACCCTAAGGGCCTGTCCAGGCCTGTAATGGGATTGTTTTACCTTTGCCTTTTTACTTAAGTCTGCAGAGAGTGTCTAACACATAGATGGTATTTACTTGACCCTACTAGTTTTCCTGTCACAATTATTGAAACATTTTGATTTCGGACAATTCCCGATCAGTCTACAAGAAATATACAAAGTATATCTCTTTATCAATAATTGCGCAACGTTGATGAGCCAGTGTGTCCGACTACTTCCCTTCATGTACTGGAGGGGAGCTGTACTTTTCTTGCAGAAAAGTGTTACACGTCAAAACGTCCGCCCCTTCCTCTCATTTATCCAAGACACTAATCACAACACGCTGTACATTAAATTAAAGAGTAAAACCAACTGTCCGAAAGAATCCATTCGCCTTGAATCGCCAGCTCTGACATGTGTACAAGTTTGAACTGAGTGTAATCCTTCGGACTGAAATGACATGTGCCCTGATGAAGCGCGTGGATAAAAGGATACGTGACATCACAACTACGTTTTTGAAAATTAAGTTGGTTTGTCAAATAAAATACAAAAAGAGCCCCTTGGGAACAAAACGTACACAAAAAGCCAATAAACATGTATCATTAGTTTCCCACGGAACAGGTCTAACATAACAACAGGCAGTGACGAAAATGTGAATATCAGACATGTCACAAACCGTTGTTGTTCACTTGGGGCAATTTGCTAATCCAAGTCTTCATATAAAGCACAGACTGCAGTTATTTAACAAAAGTGTTTTCAGTTACAGACTTGACACTGCAAAAGGCGCGTCTGTTGCAGTGTCAAATACCTTTTTAATGTTTTTGATGAGGGCCTGATGATGGCTTGATCAGCCGAAACATACTGCCTTTTTATCCTATCTTATATGATGTGCGTGACTGATTTTGAGAATCATATCTGTAAAATCATAATTGACTTTCGTAGCTTCCATGCAAAAGGGTGGAACAGTTCAAATATTTGGGAACAACCGTAACAAGTCAAAATACCATTCATGAAGAATGAAGAACAGTCTGAAGTCAGCTAAAGCTTGCTATCATTCGGCGCGGAATCTTTTGTTTTCCAGTTTGCTACCCAAAAATATAAAGACCAAATACGTATAACTATAATTTTATCTGTTGTTTTGTATGGGTGGAAAACTTGGTCTCTCACATTGAGGCAGGAGCATAGGCTGAGGGTGTTCAGGAAGATGCTTGGGCCTAAGAGGGACGAGGTAACAGGGGAGTGCACAAGACTACATAAAGAGGAGCTTTATTGTCTGTACTCCTCACCAAATATTATTTGGGTGATCAAATAAAGAAGACTGAGATGGACAGGGGCAAGTGTCACCTATGGGGGAGAGAAGAGGTGCATACAGGGTTTTGATGGGGAGACCTGAGGGAAAGATACCACTTGAAAGACCTAGGCATAGATGGGAGGATAATACTAAAATGTATGTTCAAGTAGTTGGATTCGGGCATGGACTAGATCGATCTGGCTCACGATAGGGACAAATGGCTGGCTCTTATAAATGCGGTAATGAACCTTCGGGTTCCGTAAAATGCGGGTAACTTCTGGACTAGATAAGTTCCTGTTAGGTTCTCAAAAATGACTTTACAACATAAAGTTAGTTGGTTGGTTGGTTGGTTGGTTGGTTGGTTGGTTGTCTGGTTGGTTGGTTGGTTGGTTGGTTGTCTGGTTGGTTGGTTGGTTGGTTGGTTGGTTGGTTGGTTGGTTGGTTGGTTGGTTAGCTGGTTAGCTTGTTAGTTCGTTGGTTGGTTGGTTAGCTTGTTTGTTTGTTTGTTTGTTTGTTTGTTTGTTTGTTTGTTTGTCGGTTAGTCAGTTAGTCAGTCATAGCGGTGTTGGTGAAGATTCAAGTCTTCTGGCGTATTACTCAATGTCGCTGGGTAAACAATTATAGACGTTTCGAAGTTTCGTAGTGCCTCCGTCTTCATGGTCAAGCCGTCTAAGAAGAGAAAAGAACTTTTCTCTTCGCCATCATGTCTATATTGATTCTGTGACCTACCCAGTTGTCAGTGGAGTTTCTTTCCGCGGAGAAGCAGAATCCGAAGCAGGAAGCTGTCAATTGCCTAAGCCTAGTGCCTCCTAAGAATACGTACCATTTCACATGAACCTGGCTATTGTGGCATGATACCTAGGTACTGTAAAAGGGAAAACCTTACCCCTCTGCAAATTATCCCTCTGAATTTAATAAGCGTGTTAAGTAATTACAAGCCACATTATATGGCACTCGGTCACATAAAGGAAGCCTAATCCTACGAGCCGCCACTGACACAAATATGAAGGCTATAGAAGCATCCAGCCGTACAGGTCCTTGGCGTGTCCCCCTCTGTTCTGTCACCAATTACGCTACACGGTGTATGCCATAAATTATTACGTGAAGAATTTGCCATTCCTATGCGTCACTGCTAAGCAAAATCTTTAATTTGGATATATTACATATAGATCTCAATTAACATCTGTGGAGCCAGCTCCAAAATACTGAAACCCTTCAAACAGCGTTTCCGCTTTCTTGGAGGCTAGAAAAATTGTGTGACCTTCACGTAAAGGTACAGTGGTTAAAAAACTGCCACTTTTACGGCTTCTACGAATTTTATTAATAGTTAGACTATGTGATCACGCAGTGCTGTGGTGACAAACTGCCTTGCGACCCGCCGTCCAAAACAAACTCGGATGGCAACACCTGTTTTTCATCTCAGTGTTAATGGTAAGCTACAAAATTTCCGAGGATTTAAAATTATTCACACGCTTTTAGGTGTCAGGCTTGAGCCAAGTTGCTTGTCGTGGTGCAACCCACATACCGTGGAAAAACACGCCGTGTTAGGCTGGCTGCATACTTGGCAGTGCACAGCAGTACCTCTACAAACGGACACTAAGGAATACTAGCCCGTTTTAACTTCCCGTTTATCCAAAGTTGTCTAGAAGTGATACCAATAACTGAGGACATTTCGCATCTATATGACGATAAACGTACGCCATTGGTTCAAAGACGATGTTTATTTTACGGCTCGTTTAACACTTTAAAGACAAAACGTGTCTGTTTTATATAAGGACTCCGTGTGTACCGCGCAGTAAACACTCTCCGCCGCGGTTAGAAAAATCAATCTGTTAATGTTGTTTAAGGCAAAAAATCGCTGTTTGTTCCAAGATTCATAAACAACACATAAACACAATGTGAGTAGAATGTGTAGAATGTTTGAATGTTAAACCTTGTGGTATGTAAAGTTACCACCAGGCTTTAAAAGGTTAAACCAAATCTCGTTTCACTCTTTCAATAACTGAATACTTTTAGAGTCTTCGTATTAGGAAGGTTGCGGGTTCGAATCTCTGCCCGGAGATAGATTATCCTCAAATTTCTTAAGGATGCTTGCATCCTTAAGTAGGCCCACATCCCGACAAATGAGAGATTCAGCGTCTTAATAGATCATGGCCGACTCTACAAAACCCGACTTAGCCTTGATGACCAGCTTCGTACATAATTTGACACAAGACAAATTTGTATGCAAAACAGTTTCGCTAGATAATCTTAGTCATAACACTGTTTACGATATGGTGTCCCATATGCGGGGCGTGCGTACCGCAGCACCCCAAGTAATTTATTTTATATATTTAGGCAACAAGGACAATTACTGCAGTTTTAAAATATATCGCAACATCTGCTTCCTTCTTCCCACAAAATTCCACGTATTTTATAATTTTATCTTTTTTTGTTAATATAATATTCACGTTTTACTTAAAGGGTGCTTTAATTTAAATGTCCACCCCGTCTGTTAAAGCATACGGTACAGTACCAACACAGTAGACTATTGAAAACGTGTTTATAAAAGACCCAACACGTTTAGGAGGGCCGCTATTCTCAGGGATCGGATATGTACAAATGGAAAGATTTTCAGGCCATATAATACGAACTAAAATAAAGGTAAAAGAAATGATAAAAGAAGATTAAAAGCGGAAAATGTAACACACTATATAAACACAAAATATAGCACACTATATAAACACAAAATGTAACACACTATATAAACACAAAATGTAACACGCTATATAAACACAAAATGTAACACTATATAAACACAAAATGTAACATACTATATAAACACAAAATGTAACACACTATATAAACACAAAATGTAACACACTATATAAACACAAAATGTAACACACTATATAAACACAAAATGTAACACACTATATAAACACAAAATATGCCAACAGCCATTATATACCTGATGACATTCTGTTGGTATTATACACCATTATACTTTCTTACACCGTCCCAACGTGCTACAAAACTGTAAAATGAATTAAACAAGAATGCCTTTAAAGTAAAATGTTGCAAATGAGCTGCGAGAATATGAAGAAGTTACACCGGTGCACGTATTCGTAATATTCAGCTGTGAAAGTACAATGGCAGCTACCATACTGATAATTATTTGCCTTGTAATCTACATTTGAGTATTCCGTTGCGTTGAAGAATTCTCAGTGACTGCTAATCTTCTATGCACATAACCAGTTTTATTAGAGAAAGAGGTACTGGACACAGCACAATCCATGACAACAGACCAGGGATATATAAAGTGTAATATACATGGCTGTACTAATAATTAGAAGACAAAGAGAAGAAAACACCGTTATTGCAGCTTGCATACGGCAGAGGAAAAAGAATTAAAACAAAACGAATACCAAGAAATTTCGTGTGTAAAATAAAACATTATTGGACACAACAATTCCGTAGAGACGTGAATTTTACAGGTATTAATGAGGAGGGATTTTGGAAAATAAATCTAAGGGGCACTTTGATTTTATTTTTAGAAAGCAATACCGAGGATACGTAGGCCTAAGTGGCGCAAGTACCACTGGTAAAATGCTCTAAAAATAAAAAAGGTTTTTCCAGTTGGTTTTATAACACTTTTTTCTCTGGCGCTTCGGCCCATATTGGGTCATGGCCTCCCCCGACGAGGCTTAACGATCGCACTCATTTAGACACACCATACTCAGTACGACTCCTCTGGATGAGTGATAAGCCCGACGCACAGACCAATCTACCTGACAACACACAACACTCACAAGACACAGACATCCATGCCCCTGGAGGGATTCGAACCCACAATCCCAGCAAGCAAGCGGTAGCAGACCCACACCTTAGACCGCGCGGCCACTAGGATGGGCATAATTGTAATATATATGGTATAATTCACGAATTAAAATAAGCCATGAAGATGGCCTTTTGATTGAGAAACACGTCGCAAAATACGTAACGATATTTTGGCAATATATAACGAAACTTTTGTATGTATAGTATACAGTTGGTAATCACTGACCTAACTGCTCAGAGCTGAGTTTTGTTTGAGACATTTTCAGATTCATAAATGAAGCGTGACACGCAGCCTGTTGCAACAGGTATAGTTCACGACTCAGTTTTATGGCCCCAGAAGCTGGCAAAAAGGAAGCAGCCGCAGAGCTCAGGACGGAACTATACGTATGCACCTTACTGGTGTTTTTACTGTTGCAGGATTGTGCCCTCAGCATATGGCGGTGCAGGCAGATTCTACACACGCGGTCACGTGTATGAACCAGAATACTATTATCCAGGTCTGTAACACATTTTCAATAAATTGATCACATGATTTTGATTTATTTTTTAAGAACAGATAATCATTTTTGTAAAAATAGTCACTCGGTCACGCGTGAGTACCTTCCCTAAGAGGCCAGAATGTGACCACAATGTACGAATACTCTGTTTTGAACTGAGATATCTAGCCCACGCCTCCACACACAGACACGATGAAGATCAATTTTACAATCACCACCATTTGAGGCTACCGCTGTGATGTATATACAACATTCGGGTCACTAATATTTGGGGCTATTTCAAAGATATGAGCACAGTTTTCAAGCCATGAAATAAGAGTGTTTGTAGTGATACTTGAGGTTAGGATGTTTCGGATCACTGTGTATTTAGACTGATATTTATAGCTACAACTTCGATAGGACAATAATTTTCAAGGCACTGACATATTTGGACTGATATTAATGGACGTGTTTCTTTCTGGCTATGCGGACAACAGATGAGGAGCACAGTAACCAGATCGGACAGCCAGTGAATGCAGGCCCAGTTGCGAACCCCGCCAGTAGAGGGTAAGTGCTCTAGTACATCTCTCTCAGTTTTCAGAAGACAGAACTTTCCTTGCATGTGATATTCAACCAGTAAATCTTGTAGCTTCTTCATATATCATTACAAAAGATAAAGGAACTGCAATTCCATTATAAGCCTGGACAGGCCCTTAGGGTTGCAGGAGGTTGAGGCCATCAGTTTTTTAGACAATCGGGACAAGAAGGTGGAAAGTTTTAGCCCCACGCACAGACCGCCTTGACCCAGCTTGCAGTGCAGTGCGTCAACAAACTCCGCCACAGCGTGCCCCCATCATTATAAAACTACAGCTGATAATTTGAAGTGAAGAAAAATGGGTTTATTAACAATGTGTAGATCACCCGCACGGCAGGCGCCCGTCATGACTATGTGTTTGTACTTCAATATTAGGAAGCTAACTAATAAAACGCTTTAGGGTTTGACGTTTTCAGCGTTGTTAGAAACAGGTGTTGACAGAGATAAACAAGACCGTTAAAACTTCGTGCTTCGACCTCAGACTGCCTTCCTTTGGTACAGTTAAATAGACGGATTTCACATTCTACATGTATCTTGTGGCCCAATTATGACGTCTCACGTGTGGTAGAAACTTCTCGGCATATTTCACGGGGAAACAATTTGGGCTGTAATAAGTTCATAAGTAATCATGATTGGCCACTACAATCATAAAAACAAATTTTACTTTAACCCTTTAAAGACGAAGCGTATCTGTTTTATATAAGGACTCAGTGCGTACCGCGCTGTAAACACTCTCCACTTCGGTTATAAAAACCAGTCTCTTAATGTTTTATAAGGCAAAAGCTGCTGTTTGTTCTGAGATCCGTACAAAACACATAAACGCAATGTGGGCACCACGTAGAATTTGTTAATGTGAAACCTAGTGGTATGTGAAGTTACCGCTAGGCTTTAAAAGGTTAAGCGACAATTTATTAATATGAAATTCAGTATAAAATGCTATAAACACAAGCCGAGCTAGGCGAAAATAAAGACGTAGCGAAGCCGATCGTTACCTTTCACTGTTGTGTCAGTCGTTTTATTAGTGACTGTCTAGCGTCGATGATATACGAATCAGTATTATTATGACGCACTGACGGAACGATATTGAAAGAGTGAACTATGTTCTAAGAGAAAAGCCTGTACCAGGGCCACTCATTCTACCACGAGGGCTGCCATGGGATCGAACCCAGGCCTCCGTTGTTACAAGCCAACAAGTAATAGCTTGAACGAAACGCGCATATAGATGGAGAATAACAACAGCAGTAAAGTGAATACTGGGATAGGCCTACATATATCGCAGACATGCCTACAAATGTTAGGCCTACTAGTCACAAGGAGCAAATCATACTACAGGCATCACACTCTGCGTGGAATCAACATTCATTTCTGAGTAGAAAGGGAAATTCCGGAATTTATTCTTCTGCTTTGATCTTGAACATTAACTTTAGTTGCGAATTTTGTACCCAGATACGAATAAGTTGCCTGACCTGTTTGCATAAACAATTCCTTCAGCATTCACACACTCGCCTGTTCAAGAACCTGGTAGGAAAGGAACTGATTGGATATACACTGCAGTTTCTGACCAGCACCCTTTCTTAACGACAGAAATGTTATGCTCAGTTGGAACATTCGCATTCATGATAATATTAAACGAATGAAGTGTGACTCTCATCAAGCTGTCACTAACAAACAAACGCTGTACCCTTAACTGTCGGGCTGATTCCATTTGTGGGGGGGGGGGGGGGACTCCGTCAGTACGTGGCGAATGGTAGACACTGCCTACTGAAGAATTCAAAATGCAGATATCAGATGTCTCCCCGTAACATGGCATAGAGGTACATAGAGGGAGCAGAGGTACTGCTCCACTCGTTCTTAAC
Source organism: Coptotermes formosanus (assembly GCA_013340265.1). NCBI lineage: Eukaryota > Metazoa > Arthropoda > Insecta > Blattodea > Rhinotermitidae > Coptotermes > Coptotermes formosanus. The sequence goes on along the minus strand of BLKM01009851.1, from coordinate 589,385 downwards.
CCCAGCGTTAAATTGGGGTGGGTGGTCAACGCCACGCGCCAGTCGCTTGATACCGGGGGAAGAAGCCCCGGTATCAGTTTTAGAGAAGGCTGGGTGGGCCTCAGGGCCGGTCTAGACTGGTGTAGAGAAAAAAAACAATTCGCCCCTTCGGCGGTTGGAACCCCGAACCATCCAGCCCCCAGTGAGCCGCTACAGTGATTACGCTGCCCCGGCCTACAGAAGATCGTACAGTTCTGTTTGTCTTCCTGTTCCTTCAGTGCCACCATTTTTCAGTCTGATTTCGTGCATTCTCACTACGTGCGTATACTTTACCTGCACTTTGCTCATTTTCTAGGTACTGATTTCAATTATTGTGCCCCATACAGATTGCAGACATTCGGATTTCAAAACTTCATATCGGTTTTGTGTTCCATCAAAATTCGAATCCCCATGCCTTATGGTTCTCTTTCATAGCCCCCGCTCGGCGCCCAAACAAATGCCCCTCTCCTCGTTCCAGCACCTGAGGACGCGCGATGCCCTGACGACAAAACACCTGATTAACATGGCTGTTCTTTAGATATTATTAAATTTGTGCCAACTTACTGTTGTTTTTTCAACTCCTAAATTATTTCACTCATTCTGATAAAAAGAAACATTAAAATTTGCCAGACAAATTAAGCTGGCGTGCTTCTTTGAGACTTGAAGTTCTCAAAGCGGTGTTGCTGAAGACTGGTCGCCTAGAATTTTACGCTTTGTTGATTGCTGACAAACTGGCGTGTTTCTGTTTAAAAAAGGCAGTTCCTGACATGGCGTATGATTTCAAGTTTTTTTTAATTTGTCCAAATTCCCTTAAAGAGGGAAAACAAAATTCATACCCACATAAAACTCTACAGATAATATATAATATATTAACGTCAAAATAATTTTGAAGATTCTCTTTCGGGGGGAGAAGTGGGGAGGTGACACTGTGTCTTTGGTCGAGTAGTGTTCCGACGTTTGGAATTACCGTGGTCCCTTCATTTTCAGGATCAAGCAGTCATTCTTCTTGGACTGTTTGACCCTGAACATGAAGGCACTACTGTCCTTCGAAACGTCGGGATCCACTCGCTCAGTGACAAACCGCCACATCCCAGAACACTTGCATTCCAGAAGCACCGCTGTCTTCTTCTCTCTTTTGGTCCCATGTGGAACATAGGGCCTTCATGAAGCCCTTCCTTTTGGTTCTATCTAAGGTTAATCTTTTTGCCTCTTTCGAGCTTATTCCGACTTTCTGCAGTTCCCTTTAGAAGCACCGCTTTGAGAACCTCAAATCTCTACGGTATAGTGTTGACTGGTGACTCACGTAAAGTTTCTTTTCGCAGACACTGGGACTCCGCTCACCGCAGACACCGCCTTCTGGCCCCACAAGCCGGCAGAGTGACGGTGACCCAGAGATACCATGGCAAGGCGGGCAAGACAGAGCTCCCTCAGCGCAGAACAACGGGACTCTTCCGGTCATCTCAGTGGGGCTCAGCCACCGTACCGTACAAGGGTGCCAAGGTGAACGTTCCGGTCTTGTCTGGTAACAAGAAGGCGAGTTTTGTAGAGGCTTTTTTTAACTAAAATGCTTCCATGCAGCAGAGTGATGATCCAAATGCAAATACCGTATAATTGGTTATCCACAGAACACGTGGTACAGATGAACACACACATTTTGCAAGCTAGTTTATTTGAAAACAGAATGTATTTGTGGGAATACTGGCGTCAATTTTCAGCAGTTCTTTATCGCATACATACTGTATGGCTCTTGTCCACTGAACTGCACTGACAATAATTTATAAGTACCATACGCGTTTCAACGCTTCCCTACAACAACGCACAACCACCTACCAAGATCCTTTACGCACAGGCACAGCCCCTGCCCCCCCCCCTCCGCCCAAAGTAAACACATCAACAGCTGAACTGGAACACATGATGATGCAGGGAAGTATCTAAACGGTTATGTTACTCATAAATTAGTGAAAGTGCAAGGCAGTACGCAAAAACAATAGAACACTGAATCAGTGTGCCACACCACCTCACATGACACACTTGATGCGCTACCAGGATGAGATCTTTTTGGCTCATATAGATCGAGACAGATGTTTGTATACATGCAACATACAGACTGCAAACAGCTGGAAACTTCTACCTCTCACGGCTCATTTCAAAAATTTTAAATTTACAACATTGTAATTTTATAATTATTAATTTGTGTATGTTAGAATTATAATATTTTAGTCATTCTAAGAAGGGAGGCAATAGCTACATTAGCTGTTGGCTTTGCAACTCCTTTGTTTAGAATAACTCCCTGATGATGGCACCGCGCTGCTGAAACATGTGGGAGTTTTATAATTGCTTCTGAATGTGTTTTATTAAGTGCAAAATTTGGTTGATGGATTGATTTTAAGACTATGCACGGTATAAATAATATAAAAAAATTAATTTAACCCAAAATTACATTTGGTAGTTTTATTTCCTTCACGTCATATATTATTCTGCCAACGTCACTGTGTTGTCATAGCCTCATCCTTAGAAACAGAATGGACTGTTTGAGGTAGGCGCGGCACAGCAAACTCTTTTTATAGATCAGGTTCACACATTTCCTTGTCACGTTCCACAAGCATGAAGTTGGATATAAGGACGAGAACTGGCGCAATAAACATTTTCTGTTTAAACTGACCTGTTTTATTAGTATGAAACATTAATATTCACACAGGAGCAAAGTGGTTATGCTAATTTAAAAAATGTCACCGACAGGCACATCGGGGCACTGTCACCACGACTGTTCTGGCACCCGAGCAAGTGACGTCATGGGCCAATGGCCACAATGTTCTGACCAATTCTGCCTCCTCCATGACTGATCCAGGTAAACAAACTACAAGAACCTAGTGGCGTGGAATAACAGAATGGCGCGCCACAGCTGTCAAATACTAGACTTCTCTTAACTTATTATTGTTGTTATTATTATTATCATCATCATCATTATTATATGTGATTTATTTTAGTTCATATTATAAGGTTTCCTAATTAATTAGTTAAGTATTCGTTTATTTGTTTCGGTTGTGTCTGCTTCATTGGTCCTGTTCATTGTCCGTTGTTATTTGTGTTGTGCTGTTTCTGTAATTGGCCTTCTGGCTGTAGACTGGGCACATTAAGGAACTAGAATTGAACTGAATTAGTAGTAGTAGTAGTAGTAATAGTAGTAGTATGACAAAGCAGCAGTATCATCTTCATCATCGCTGCTGTCTGACATCATTATGTTCCATTTTCATCAATATTATTAACTAACCAGCTATCCAATCATAGATTGCAAAGATTCAACATCGCTAATACCAAAACCTACCTTTAGACCCAGACTCTGAGCTAATTCTGTCCATCTATCATCCTCACAGCCTATTTCCCTAAACCCATCTTAATTTTATCCTCTTATATCTGTGTCGATCTTCCTAGAGGTTTCCCCATTAAAGTTCTCTATGCACTCTCTCTCTCTCCACGTTGATGTTCATATACTTGCGCGCAGTCATTACTGGCGTCTACATTTCACTGCGCTAGCAATATTAATGGTTCTGTACAAATCATGACGTTCCTCATTATGTAACCTGGTTCAATAACTTCATCCTTCCTTGGTCCTCAACCACTGATTATCACTTCTGCTTTACTACTACTACTATCACTACCACCACCATCACCCCCACCACCACAACCACCGCCACAACCGCTCCCACCCTCACCACCACCACCACCACAAACATCGCCGCAACACCTACCACTGCTGTCAACACCACCCCTACCACAACAACCATCGCCACAACCGGTACTACCACCCCTACCACCACCACCACCACCACCACCACCACCACGACCACCACCACCACGGCCACCACTGGTTCTCAGAACACCTGTATCACTTACAGGCATTTCATCTGAAAAAATGTTCAGTATCTCGATAATTGTGTACTCTGGTTGGGAAATATTGCATGGATTTAGTAAAACTGATGTTTAAAAATCGTTCAGGTTATTTTTTCATAATTGGAGTAGTGCACTAAATTGTGATAAGTATGTTACAGTCCAACTATGCAACTCTTGATGCAGGTTTGAAGGCAGTGCAAGACGCACCCGACTTCAGTTCACCAGAAAAAATGTGTGTTCGCTGTCCAGAAGACAGGTCCGTTCTTGCTGCCAAGGGAACGACATTCACGCTGGTTGAATCCCCTGCAGTAAAGCCCTGTCACAACACTCCTGCCACTCGGTGAGATGAACCACAGTCAGCACCATTGGTGACAGTGATCATTTTAGATTTAACCAGCATATACCTGTGTTCATACATAACTCTTAATGTCTTACAAAATGCACTCAGCCTTTTGCTAATGTCCATGAAATAGCTTAGCTAGTCAAGAAATTGCATGGAACCAATATTTTCAATATTTGTGTTCATATCCTATCTCACTTATGGTCTCTGTCATCTACTGCACCAGAATTTTCCGAACCACACCTGAAATTCAGATCTTATTGCTTCAGTTAGCAAACAAGATAGCAAATGGTGTACTCCATGACACAGTACAGAAATTTCACCCATGCCTCCTTTACTTTCCAAGTGTCATACGACTTCACAGTACACATGTAAACGTAATTTCATTTATGCTCGTAACAAAATTATGACCTTCCCTGAACCGATTTTCAAGACATTCACAGATACTCACCAGCATTAGGTCCGGGTCCCTTATACCAAACTGCACCCAACTTGGACAACAAATGTGGAAAGTACGGATCAGGACTTCATTTATGGCCCTAAATAATGCATAGCTTTCACTGCGCTAATTTTCACAAAACTCACAATTACTCTGTAAAATTCTGTGTCGATCTCCTGTACCAAATTTTATCCATATTGGACGAGAAACAACGTAGAAAATGTGAGCAGTATTTAATTTGCGTTCGTACAAAAAGTATGGCTTTCATGGCAACGATTTTCACGAAACTCCCAACTGCTCAACAGCATATGTAGATATCTGTACCTAATATCAATAATTTAGCGCAGATATACATACAAGAAGGGCAGAAATTCATTTACGCCCCTAAGCAATGTATGACTGCCGCTGAGATGATTTTAACGAAATACAGGATTTCTCGACAACTCTTTATAAAGAACTCCTACACCGAATAGCATGCAAATTCCATGCGGTTTAGCCGGTGGTATGAATAGGTCACAAGCAGGCACCAAGAAAAGTGGCAATGTACATACAAATGTAACATTGAGGCGTGTTCGCGAAACCATTGTTGCCATGCAAAAGCAATAAGTATTGCATATTCTTAGTGTGTCTGTAGCCTTAGTTATCCAGTGCACAAAGTGCACATGCTGTATTATATTGTCATCTGTGGCGTTTCCGTCTCTAGCACATCTTTCCACATTATCTCATAAAAGGCACCACTTTCTGTAAAAAGTTACTGAATATAAAACGTATGTTTTGATTTTCTCTACAAATTTTGTCTGCAACATTTCTAATTGTAAGAAGAAATAAACGAGATACTATCATAAATGTATACGGGTCTTGATGTAGAGTATTCGTTACTCTTGTCAGATTTTAATGAAACTTGAATTTTGATGACAGATTTTCGAAAGATACTCAAATACCAAATCTCATGGAAATCTGTCCGGTGGGAGCAGAGTTGTTCCATGCAGATGGATGGATGGATGGACAGACAAACATAATGGTGCTAACAGTCACTCGCTGCAATTTTGTGAAAGGGCCTAAAAATGAACATGTCAAATAAGCAACCAATGGGAAGACAAACAAGTAGACACAGTCACAATTTCTTGGAATATGTAAAAAAGGAACAGACGGAACAACACAGAAACAAGATGGAAGAAGATAACTTTGTCATGACACACCCTATTCCGAACATCACTGAGTTGTGATAATTATGGAAAGTCTGGAAGAAAATCGTTTATAACAATACATTATGTTCACAGCCTCTAACTGTAACTCAGTCATCTTGTTTCACTGTTGTGATAAGAGTTTAATGTCTTGTCAGAGCCAAGTTATCTGAAGTGCGAGTAGAATCACTGTTTGGTCCACGTCCTGGAACAACTGTTGGAGAGGGAAGCTACAACATGCTGATACGTCTTATCCACAACAGAGAGCAGCTTACAATGTGCAAGTACCACTACCATGTGACAGGTAAGACAGGTATATGCTGCCTTCTTGATAAAATTGAAAGTTCACAAGTAAATGTAACACCACAGATGGTGCAGCTGAGAACAACTTAACCCAAAACCGTCTGCACGACACTGTAGTCAGACAGGCTCTGGTTTAAATTCTGGTATTAAATTTTCTTCTTAGGACAAACAAAGGAAAAGGAAACAGACTGAAGACTGCAAAATATTCAGCCAGATTTCTGAGCTGAAGGAGCAGATATAGTAAGATTCGGAGGAAGTTTCAAATTACAGGTTTTAACTCATTTACTTTAAATTTCCAAGTATGAAAGTAACCTCTAAATGGTGAAACAATGCAGCAGCCCATGTGTCACTTTCGAGAAATCTGGTGGCATGCAATAGCTGTTTGCTGATATGTGAACCAGATGAAAGAAAAGTGTCACTTCCAGCACAGGTCTGTTCTCAGATTATCCTGTATGAATACAAGACTTGGTGCCATAGCTGGGTTCTGGCACCCGCCGTAAGCAATTACAATGGCCACACTGAACAAAAATTATGAATGTAAAAAATCACAATCATTTACCTAAATTTTGTTCCTCGTTATGTTATGGAAAGTACAGGCCTTCTTCATGACACTGGAGTCTGTCAGTGTTTGCCCTTACATGCATTCTGTAAGATCCAGTTCCCTCTTTTTGAACCTGTCCTTCCTTAAAAGTGTCAAATATTACACAGGATTATGTACTATAGCCCCATAACATACAATTTAAGTAAAGGTAACAGTACCACACAATTATCAACATGGTAAGCATTTCTAAAACTCTATCTTTGTCACTGCAGTAACTGATAAATTGTTTTAGGCCTTCAGGATAGGCAGTATGGTGGTTTACATAAGAAAATACGAACTTCACATTTTATGTTTACATAGGTAGTCAATAGTGCACTTTATGACTCGTGTGTTATTTCCTACTGAAACTCCATTCCATGACACTGAAAGTTAATTTAAATGACAAGTGACAACTGGCCAGTGCCAACAGGGGGAGGGGGAAGGTGGTACAAGTTGCTGGAGGGCCAGAAAATATTGTCTCATCAGGGCCCGCCCAGCAGTTGGCTCCACACATGCATTTATGTCCTTATCCACTTTCCAGCAACTTGGTTTTTATAGACATCGGTACATTTTTCTGAGAAACCAATATATTCTAGAAACATTAAATCTATGACAGTAACTAGATTGTCATTTGCAGAAAATCAACTTTTCACATTTCTAATGTATGAAGTCACATTTCCCATCAAAGATAAATAAGTCCTTTGGAAAAAAAAATTCTGAAATTCTTTACAAGTATATTACTATGAGAAAAAGTAAATCCACAGGAATCACAACTGTATGTGTACCAAAGGGCATCACTGTGGACTTTGTAGTTGTCCATAAAGTGCACCTTAATATGACAAAATTAACGCTGCAGAGATATGGCTTACCAACTTCCCACCACAAATTTTCCAAAAATCTATGAGTGACCTCAAAATTCTATGTGCCAAAAGGGTGACATGAAGCACATTCCATTCTGAGGACCCACATATATTAAGCACCACCACACAAAATTTAGTTGTGGACATCCTTGCACACAGAACTTGGGCATCCCTGACTACAGTCACCTTACCAACATGCAATGCACATTCAAGGAAATTGATGTGTAATCACACAGGCCATATTTGGCAACTGATGTAGTCTCAAAACTCAGTGTTTCTTTCTTTTGTCTACAGTCCGAAAGTGCCCACCGTTACACCTCCCTGAACATGCTCACGGGAGTTGCTCCCTCAATAACGCATGGGGTTCTCGGTGTCAGTTAACCTGCAGCCAAGGATACAAATTAGTGGGGCATGACGTTACTGAATGTGGGGACAAATTGAAATGGACCAACCCACTACCACAATGCAGAGGTAAGTATGATTAATTATTAAACATTACTCAGGGCTCCAGAAATACAGTTGCCGTAAGTGTATGGTGGCAAGTAAACATACATATATGAAACACACCACCAGACTATGTTTTGTGACACAAGTTCTAAGTCATATTTCTGAAGCTCTATTACTACTACAGCAGGACTCCTTCAAAACAGCACCCAAAGAACCAGACAGGTGCAGGTTATCAAATACTCACGACTATGAGATAGTACCTATACTGACTTAAGTTCTTACAGGCAAAATTTTTGTTACTGCTCCTACACTTGGGCTGCACAACTTATCAGAAGAGTACTCCATTTGATTTCTCCTTCAGCTGCTGGTTCATGGGCATCACAGTCCCTTTCTGTGTTTTCTGGAGTCTCTTCAGTTTCTACCAGGCATGCTGAAGAAGCAGGAAATTGGGGATCAGGAGCCTTTATAACTGAAGAAGTTGATGGAGTAGGAGAGAAGGGGTTAGGAGATACCACAATGATTGATGTAAAGACACTCTTGCCACTACTTCTGGACTTTGGACTGTTTTCTTCAACTGCCAAAGTATCAGGATTGAAGGAATACTAACGTAAAAAGATTAGCAGAACTCCCAAGGAAAATTGTCGAATTGCTGAATGGCCTCCCTGATCTTCTGCCTCCAACCTTCTCTGCTCTTGCTGCCACCAGTTCCATATCTGGAGCAACTCTATGGCGTCCCTTTTAACAGAATCCTCCTATCCAACTGTAGACTTTCCTACCGGCCTTCCTCCTCCAAAACATCCTCCCAGTGCCTTCGGGGACAACAAAATTATCTATCCATTCTATATGGCCAGCCCACCATAGTCTCTTCAGGCATAAAATGTTGAAAGCATCATATCTTCATACAATTTGTAGATCTCTTCATAGTATCTAATTCTCCATTCCCCCTTGGCCTGTGTGATTTTGAATATTTTCCTGACAATTTTCCTTTCAAAAAAGTCAACAATGATACTAATGGCTTTCTGGGAAAGAGTCCATGTTACACTATATTATAGGACCATGCTGCAGATGAGCATTTTATATGGCATTACTCTAATTCTACAGCTGGTATCATGACACTTCATCAGCGGTAAGAAGGAAAAACACGCTCTCTTGGCTGTTTTATTAATCTGGCTCTGTATTTCCTGTTGCTCCTCATTTGGGCTTGTACGGCAAATTCCCCAATACACAAATTTATGAACCTTGGAACTGATATGCTTGTAGTGTATTTATTACTATTCTTAACACAGCTGGTGAATTTTTGGGTTAATAACTAAAAGTCTCACAGGCCTTTTGCCACAGCAGAATTAATCAAGAGTTTTAAATAAACAATTTCAATCTCTTTTCAGCATTTTAACACAGGAATTACCAAAACTCCATACAACCCAGGCTGCATTACACACTGTATTATAGCCTATCTGACATCAAGGCAATATTACTGCTCTTACAAGAAAGAGTTTTGCCTCACAGCACGATAACACACTGTTAGCAAATGACCTTCCAAACAGGAATCAGACCTCTCTACATACTGAAAAACTGACTTAGCAACTTACTCTTACATGAAGAAATGGAAATACATGATTTATTTAATTCATCAGGAACACATAACTTTGCTTGTGAAATGTATATAAGGCATTATCCCTCCCATACAAAGTAAAACTCTCAAAATGCCTGTAGTTTCAGCAGTTTCACTAGCAATTACTGTCAACCTTCTCCCTAGGATTATTGTTTTAATACAAACAGCATCACCTACATAACAATATATCTAAGCAACCTGGGTTTTTTTTTACTGGAAGTATACAATAAAGGTATGCAATTCTGGCACCTTCTGTACAAAACACAAAAACTAACAAAAATCTTATAGCAGTTATCAAATTACGTTAAGTTTTACATGTTCATTTTCTTAAAAAGAATAAACTATTGTGGATATTTAGAATGTTTTTCAAAACATAACACATACTGCCCATCGCTTTGTCACAGCTGAGTTCTAGCATCCTTGAAAGAAGAACCCATTAAACAGTCCTGCTAGTACTACTGCCGAGGAACAATTGTGCTTGGAAGACACTAAGTTCATTTAAACTACTGACTGTGTTGGCAGCTGTAAAAGGCTGCCCACTGCCCATGAGCCCAGAACATGGCCGTTTGAGTTGTGAGACTCCTGAAAGAGGAGAGGGTTCAGACATCAACAGCAGTGGGGATATGCTTGATGAGGGAAGTGTATGTCGCTATGTCTGTGACCCAGGATACACAGTGCCACCATTGCAGGCACACCTTGCTGTAATACGGTGCCGGTCCCACTCATGGAACAGCACTACAGATCCAAGCTGTCAGGGTGAGTTGTCTGTCCATGTTTACTTTGACCAGAAACATTTCTGCACTGTAAAACCTGAAATCTTGCAAGGACAAAAGACATACACAAATCCTGACTAATCAACAGAAACACAAAATTAGGCATGTTATATTCTACTGACTTTCTTATACCTACAGCAGAGACTGCCAACATGCCCCAGGTGGTACTGGCAGATGCTCAGTACCGCCATGCTCTCCGGCATCATCGAAAGAGAGCATCTTGTTGGGCCAACCCATGCCAGGGTGGAGGAACATGCCTCAATGGACCTCATCCCAGCAAACCCATGCTCTGTATCTGTCCACCGGACAGGGAAGGTAAGAAGACATGTGAAATGCTGCAATGGACAGAATTTAAAGTTTTTTTGTGTATTCATATAAATATTTACCTTAATAACATCCTTGGAGATGTTAGCTGACATTTTATAAATTTTAGGGAACAAATGTGGTTTATAAAACACTGCAGAGGATCGATGATGGTGACAAGGACGTTTAATGTTTTAAGAAGTTAACTTGATCCCTGTTAGCATGGGGATGAAGAGGCAAATTGGTGGGGGGAGGGGGTGTTGCATGCAGCTCCAGCCACTTTCTCTTCATTGTTAAACCACTGTCATATTGACGACAGGAACAGTATTTGACCCTGCTGCCAAGGAAACCATATATACGAAGTTCATACATTCTCGAGCTTGCTTTATTGACTGTCCTACCAATTTTACAGTGGTACACGTGAGAAGTAAATGGTTTTGGAATAGGTACATTGTCTGGCCATTCTGACAGGAGCAAACAGTGCCCAGACCATGCCCACTACAGCTCTGTACAGTGCTAGTAAACTCAGGTATCAAGATAACTGCAGCTGTACTCTTTTAGCATCAAATTCTTGAGTGATAAGGATAAGGTAATTTAGGAATTGATGCAGTATCTTGTGATGTCAGGTGAATACTGTGAGCGAGCCAGATGCCAGGAGGAGTTGTGTGAGAATGGAGGACGGTGTATGGTGCATGGTGACAAGGCTGTCTGCTACTGTCCACCTGACTTCACTGGACCTAGGTGCCAGGTCTCACAAGTCAGTGACAACAGAGTTTATTCAACTGATGCCATTCCTGTGATAAACAAGTCCTACACCCTTGCACATTAATACATTCAGCGTATATGTTCATGGCCACTTAACTCTGCAGCTAAACACCTTTTTATCACCTGTAATGCCTCCTGCCTGTGACACACAAAATTTCAAAATTAGTTTATAAGGATTCTTTGCATGAAGCATACAAAGGCAGAGGGCATATCCATCTGCCTATGTGATCATCTCTGGAAATGTGCAACAGACTTCAATGAAAGCCATGCCATGGTTCAGGTGTTTAATCACCAGCTTCTCACTGGGAAGACTGAGGTTCAATCCTACGCCAGGCCTGGTGGGATATGTGGTGGACAAAGTGGCACTGGGACAGGTTTTCACACACTTGGTTTTACCCTGTCAGTATCATCCCACCAATACTCCATACTCATATTTTATTAATGTACCACCAACACTATATAATCTCAGCAACTGAAAACATCACTCAATAAAACATAATAGTGGATAAATTTAATTCTGGTTCATACCAATCCAATATCATCCCGACTTTACATGGAAGTTACATCAAACTTTCATACAATCCTCAAAAATAACTATGTACAGAAACTTGATACTGACACAAAATGCAGGTGTCATTAAGACCTAAGTCTATTTTAGCTCTTTTCCAATGTGTTCACTATTTAAGGAAAGTGAAGGAAAAATAAATCCTGATTCTGCAGTATGATTAGTCTTGTAACAATAATAAATGTACATCAAGATTAATCACACATACAACACCGCACAGAACGAATCTGGAAAAACAAGCATTCTTTCAAAAAAATTATTATTATTATTATTATTATTATTAGTAGTAGTAGTAGTAGTAGTAGTAGTAGTAGTAGTAGTAGTAGTAGCAGCAGCAGCAGTGGTTATGGTGGTGGTGGTGGTGGTGGTGGTAGTGGCAAACCATTTGTTCAGCAAGGTTAAGAATCACATATAAACCAGTCCAAATAACTGGCAGAAGAGGCCTTACGTGTAAAGTCCAGCACTGCCACAATCAGTTGAATGTGAGATCTTGCAGAACATCCCTTTGTGGACATCTTAAAGTTTTCAGTCTGCCTCAAACAACCCTGAAATGCTTACATATGTTCGTGGTTGAATTTCAAAACAGTGTTGCAGTTCTTTCACATCCTCGGCTCTCAACCATGGATAACTCCACATCTGCCAGTACACGACTTATGTGTGACAAGAAGTTCCATTCTTTTAACCCTTAAAGCACTGTAGTCACTATATGTATCACCTGACTTAAGATTAAAAAACTCTCCTCTCTGCCCACACAGTGTGTTCTCACACACTTCATACGAATGTCAGAAGAAACAGTGATTACTTTCCTAAACAGCATTAATTGGTTGGTCTTTGTAATGGAGAGTTTCTGTGACACAGGAATGGAGTTTTTAAATACTAACCTTTATTTGAGCAGGGTGGATATTTAAATTTTAGAGTATGGCTTACGAAAAACATCATTATTTGAACAGAACACACTAAAATTATGAAAAAAAATGCCGTTTTGTGGAAAATAAAACAAATTATGCAACATGTCTTAAAAATGTACTAAATGTCCTTGTTTCCTAAATATATGAAATGAATTTCTAAGAGTATTTTCCTATGTGCATTCACACATGTGGATCTTTGGAAGGTTAATTAGATAAATTACATGCCTCAAAGAGTTAATACAGGAACACTGAAACTGTTCATAATGGCACCAAACAGCATGTGAATGCCATTTATTACATACCACCACCACATAACAACCCACTACCTGTAGTTTACATATTTTATGAATGTCTGAAGGATGTACATATTTCATAAGGACCTTTGTATATACCTTTCAGAGCCCTTTGCTCTAATTTTTCAGGGCACAAGCTAGTCCCCACAACCTGAACAAGATTAGTGGCCTGCACTTACATCACTGCCAAAGGAGATGCTGCTGGACAAGCAGTTAACACATACCAATCTCTCATTTGAAACTTGATCTCTCTAATCATCTAGTGACATCCTGCATCCTGATGACTCAATGTTTGGCGCACCATGAACATCAGAAGATAATGACAATTTTTCATCATGATTATTAATAAAGAGAAGTCCTTCTTTCAACAGTGACTGTCGTGTGATACAGTCTAATACTGTTACATTCAATACGTAAATGAGATTACTGTGAGCATATGCACATTCAATGTCACACACACAGATCACAATGCAGAATACATAACAATGCAATTTCAGCAATGACTGGCACCCACACAGTAAAGTGCTGGCCTTCTGTCAGTTAAAGCTCTGTAGAATGTTAAAGTGTCTAGTCTACGGTAGCACCCAGAAAGTAATATCACGTTCTACAATTCAGTGTCACTGTACTTTAAGTGACAAGGATGAGTCCAAGCAGACTATCCAATCCATACTGAACACGTGCACGTTAGCTGATGATTTAATAACTCAATGATTCTCTAAAGATATGTGACTTTACACTGCAATTATGTTTGACACTTTTCACTGTTTAAAGTACATGTACAGACACTCCCCGACTTCGGCAATTTTAAAAAAGTAAAAAAAAAAAATTGAAATAGTAACTTTTTGAAACTTGTGCCAAACTCTTCCTTGCAGGAATGACAGCTCAATGAGACAAAGATGGTGGAAGAGTACCGCTGAGTGATAACACAGACGGTGAGGTGGTCACGTCAGGTTCCAGTGTGTTAAGAGTTTGGATTTCAACTGGACTCCCTTGTACAGACACACACACACACACACACAGTTAATCATGTGTACACTCAATTCCAACTTGAGCAAAAGTTAACTTGCACTGGACATTCCACACTGTAACTACTGCGTATGGCATGTAAGTGTCTGTACATAATGCACAGAACACTGGCTCCCAGTGTTTTTCTGGTTTCCTTCAGTCCCTCCAGGCAAATTCCACACTAGGTATTCAAATTAGGCAATGACCATTTCCACATTCTTTCCAACACATTATTCGCCAACAATTCTACCACTCAAAGCAATACAAGTTTTGCCAATGACACCGTCATTAAATAATTTACAAATAAACAAACACAAATAAACCAGTCAATCTACCAACCACCCACCCACCCAACCAAACCAACCAACCAACCAACCAACCAATCAACCACCCACCCACCCACCCACCCAACCAACCAACCAACCAACCAACCAACCATCCTCAAGCAAAAAGTAGCCATTCTAATGAAATACGTTTTTGCTGTTTTTATTTTTTATATAGTGGCAGCAGTTGGAATTGAACTCAGAATCATTCATATACTCGACCACACCAGTGTTCTAGTGGTTAGCATACATGCTTGGTATTCTAATGTTTCATGTTCCTGGATTCCTGTTGGCATTAATGCTGAAAAATATTGGTTGCTATACTGACAACCCATTTTCAAAATGTAATGCATACTTAAATATACTTCAGACAAGGGGCAATGAACATAAATGACACATACTGTACTCGCTATTATTACAAGATCTCTGTAACACGAAGCCTACTTCTGTACTGTGTCATAGTAAAGTCAAAGAGACTTCTTGGACAAATGGTTTTCATGACTCAATTACAAAAGCGTTTAATAAAAATGTATCCTACGTGTAATGACATAATTAAATGAACAATTCTACATTAGCACCTGCCACAAATATTGCTCTTCAGTTCATATCTGTCAACCGTCTTACAGTTAACTGGAACATTATCACCTCAGTTTTCCCCAAAATTTGATTCTAATGGCAAAAACCTTACATTCTAATATAGCTAATCAATAAGAGAGAGAGGTGTGACTCACTGTCCACTGAAATGTCTGCATATCTGCTCATTATCCACTCCCTGCAACCTCTGCTATGAACTTCCATCTCCCAAAACCATACAGTGAGCTACAAACATAGATGATGGAGACTTCAATAGTCTGCAGCACTTAGAAAACAGTAAGGAAGTGGGCTTTGAGACCCAATTTGAACTCCCTCATGGACCAAAAACTGATGTCATCAAGTACCTTTGGGACAGCTGTTATGAACACGTCCCTGTGAAAGCAGGGGGTCATCAAGGGTTCTATACCTAAGGCGATGAAGTGCCTAAGACTAGCTCTAACCAAGGGACCCTCAGATCATACTCCCATTTTTTGCCTGTGGACAGAAAGAGAACCAGAGTCCAAAATGGGCATTAGTATAAAATCCAGAGGGCTACTACTATAGGTACTGAAAGTATGGCCTTTGAGTTTTAAGATCCCGAAATAAAATTCTGAATCACCAATACAAAATGCCCACTTTCTTAGATAATGTTCATGTGTTTGGTACATTATCATCAAATTCAAAACACGCACTGGAGTCAATGTCCTAAGTGCCTGTGCTAAGTTCTGTCATTCTGAACATATGAATCCTTTACAGACATTTCATATGACTCCCTGGTTTTCAAATTGGAACAAACACATATTCATGCCTCCAGTTTATGTTAACAGCTCCATGTGCTGGTGACAGTTTCCTGTTTATGGACTAGTCACGTAATCTCATCATGTACCCCTCACAATATGTTGAAATTTTTAAGCACGTCCCACATTTACTCTGACACTATCATGTAGTAACTATAAACGCAGCATGTACTGAACCCAACAATAAATAAACATATTCATGATCAGTGTAAATTTTGAACTACTTGGATATCCCCACATAAATGAGTCAGTCTCATCAGAAAGTGACATAACGAATATATTTCTTAATTCCTTTAAATGACTGACTAAAAAAACCATTCACTCATTTCAATCATTGATTGATTGATTGATTGATTGACTCATTCATTCATTCATTCATTCATTCATTCATTCTGTGGTCTGTCTTATGACAGGTCCACAGCCTCTTCCAAAGCAAGTCCTCGACAGAGCGCAATCTAGTGCTTCCTCAGTCATATCTCTTAACTCTTTTATATGACTGATTAAAAAAAGGAATGCAGTATAAAAAACGAATTTTGTAACAGAGTAAGAACCAATCTTAATATGTAAACATTTATTATACTATAAATAAATGTCAATGTACATAAAACACTACAGCTACCCGTAACATTAAGAGGGTACTGATGAATACAACGAAGCCAGAGTACACTGCCTCCAGCACCCACTTCACTTACAACTCTAAAACAAATGCATTAGACAGGTTTCACATGTTTGAGGTTTGGAAACATGCATCTTTTCTATTAACAAGTCATGATTACAAACAGCCAGTGACTACAGGCTTGCCTTGGTACGTTCCTATTGCAAACTTAAGTCTTACGTTAAATAAAATGAAACACATATGGAGGTAGAGAAAATTAAAAAAATATGCTATGCACAAAACTATTATGAATGAGGGTTCATAAAATTACACAAAGTTATCATCTTTTACAACTCGCTGCCTTCAGCATGTTTTTGTCTTCTCTAACCTATATACACATCTGTTACTGACTTTACCTATTTATAATCCTGAATAAAGAACACATACTTAATAACTGTTATCCTATATATAACTACAGGAACCATTAGCTGCATTTTTGAGATGGCATATGGCCATGCTAAGGCCACTGCTACAATATACATACTTAGCTTCTCACTATATATATAAAGACAAGCCCACTGCTAAAATGCACTGATGTCAAACACAGAGCATGCATGCATGTAAGCACACATGCATGCACACAAAAGGAGAAAAGCACTCAAGAAAACAAAAAGGTCACATGGACCTCCTAAGAATAAATACCAAGCTTCCACATGGGACAGGAACATTTATGCTGCCTTTGTAAATATGACAATGGCATTACCAATGGCATATACTTGCTTCTATATCACACTGCCTGTATTGTTTCCTATAAGTTACATCTATTCTGAATCTTTTTACACCCCAAAGAAATAACAAAATAAATAAATGCAAGTGAAATATTTATTACAGTCTATCAGCCCATTACTGCAGAATATTACACTCCAAAGAGCTGACACAGCCCTTTCAATAGCACCAGTCGGTGACGACTGCCACTTTTTTCCCTCCACCTCTCAACAATTCAATGTACAATCAACTGTGTAAGACCTTCGTAATGCACTCCAAGGACTGACACAGAGAAGTGATATCATTCTGCAGTCTGAGCACAGCACACTGCATATAAAGAATCTCCCCATACATGTAAAATCCCCATTTAATGTTTCTTTTGGAACATGAGACACAAAGACTAAATGAAAGAAAACCTCCAGTGCAAGGAACCTGACTTCATACTATTGAACGTTAACCTTAAAAGATGGAAATCCTTAAACTGAAGAATATTAAATGGATATTGCAAAATGATCTACACAATGAAGTCAAAAGGAATATGACATTAGACACTGATGTCTCATCTGGTGTGTACTGGCACAAATTGAAATTAAATGTGGGGATATACCACCAGTCTACCAGTCCTAATACAGGGATACGTACCAATCAGGTTAGGTCAAGCACAATGGGAGTGGACATATATCACGTATGACAGAGTGTTAGTGGTGCTGGTAGGACCTGTCAGCGTTCATGCAGAGGCAGAATGATGATACCCACGTCAAGGTAGGGGTGATGTAACATCTCAGCACTTGAAGTCCACACCGCAGTTCCTTCTAGTCACTGCACCCCCCTGTATCAGGAATCATGCAATTCAACATGTATAGTGTAATGCTGACTCTTAAAAATCTGGGATAATGATGGACAAACCATGGGAAATGCATAAAATTCACACAATAACAAACACAGAGGTTAAGAATACTACACTTCCCCTTCTACAGGTGGTTTCATATATTCCTGCCATGATGCAGAAACCGATTTCATCTTCTCCCACCCAGCTACATAATTACCCTCAGATAGTTCACATGTTACAAATCAGTTACACTGCTCTGTGATGAAGTGCAGATAACATCAGTACACACACTGAAACAGGGCAAATATTTCTATTCATACCCTACTAGCTGTGTGGCACAAGGACAACAGCAAACTATGGGCCTGGGTAGGTCCAGATCACAGTGTTGCCACACTGTTGGAAGTAAAGGGGTAAAGTTGCCCCTGTACATAGATGAAGGTATACGTGGTGAGAGGAGATATAGCTCCACTCATTCTTAACCTCAGTTGTCAATGCAGGTGAGCTGCCAGCCTCATGCCCCTTTAGCTCTAAGCCTCAAGGAAAGAGCCCCCAGCACCCACTGAATACATATGCTATCCCAGCTCCCCACATCTTGGAAGGAAGAAATGTTATCAGTGCCTGTTAATGCATGTGTTTAAATGACATGCTCCAGTTTGTGGCTGAACCACACAATGACTGATGTCAGGACAGAGCAAATATTGGTCTTTTCTTCATGTTTCTTTCCTACAGATGGCCAACACAGCCCACATACACCACTTTACTCCCCAGCTGAATCTCTGTCCCTTAACCTTTTAAAGCCTAGCGGTAACTTTACGTACCACCAGGCTTAACTTTAGTTCATTCTCCATGGTGCTCACATTGCGTTTCTGTGTTTTGTACTTATCTGGGAACAATCTGCAACTTTTACCTTACATGTCATCAAATGACTGGTTTTTTAAACTGACGTGGAGAGTGTTTACTGCACGGTATGCCCTGAGTCTTTATATTAGACAGAATGCGTTTTGTCTTTAAAGGGTTAATGCAGAACATAAGACTTGTTGGGAATAAGTCACACTACCTTCCTTATGTATGCAGCTGACGTTAACACTTTACGACTATACTGTGTGCCAAACAAATGGGAACAATTCCCAAATGTACGTGGGTAAGTAAGCAGCAAAATATTGAAACAAACTCATGTGTGTGGTCAAAAATCCCCCAACTTCCACAGCTCACATTATTCAACCTGAATGTGCACACTGCAGTAGCCATGACAGCAGTCAGATATAACAAGCCACAGACCGAACAGCTGGTGTACCATGTGGCATGTGCACAAGAAATATCTCTGCACAACACCTGGGTTGGATACAGAACCATTCAATTTCCCGTCCAATGAAAACAGGGGGCTCTTTCTCCTTGCTTAATGGCAGCAAGAATTATGATGCTGTCCACCTAATGCTGTGATTCACACTGAACAGACTCCAGTTCATTTATTATTCTACATGCCTTCACAGAACAGTGCTTAGGCAAAGAACAATTTCACCTTCTATGCTGTGAATTAAATAACATTTACTATTAAAAAACTGTGATTAAAAGATGACATCCATGGATATTCAGACTTGTCCTACGAGGTGATATGAAGCCACAGTTAATTCAAAACCTGGATAATCAAGAGTTGATTCCGATGAAGTGTTACAAAACAGGTACAAGGAACCAATCAACATTTATCATTTTTAATTTTAATGACTCATTTTTTATAAAGTGTAAAATAAAACAATTTCTTATTTTAGGCACAATTACAAAACAAAACTCACTTATAAAATGCAAAATAAAAGCAGTTTGCTGGAATAAACAAAACACACTGCCGTCACAAGAAACCTGTCACAAACACAATACACTGCAATTAAACCAAATTCAAATATAAACAACTCAAGTTCCCAGGGTGAATACACATGATGTGACTGCATGTTAGGCTGTTAAAATAAATACAAAAAACATTACTGACACACAGATGGTCAAAACACTTAAGCAGATCTGACAGTAGAATCTACTGTTGCCCGCATGCAGTTTGCACTTCAGCAACAATGATGACTCAACCACAAATATTGAGTCTCTACTAATCCATGTAACTATCAAGTAATATTTCAAAGTTGTATAAACTGACTAACAAGTAATAATTAAAACAGCCATATTTATTAGACTAAAAAAATGCATCTGTAATGGATGGGAGCCATCATCAAACCCAACACACATCCTTTACCTAGGGATAAAAGAACACAGAAATTTTATACTGGCTAAACGTATACTTTTCATACAAGACATATTTTTGGCATTAGAGACATAAAAGATCCCATTTTGCATCAGGAGTTAAAATAGGTACCTACAACATATGAAACACTTAAGCAAACATGACACAATATCATAAGCCACAAGATATGAGTGTGATAAAAGTTACTGTATAAATGAATGATCAGAAAGGTTTACCAATCAAACAGTCTTTGATAAGATTTGAAGTTTTCATGATGAGTTAAAATTTGGATTGTGGTCTTCTGGGATATGATACCACATAATTTCACTGGTGGTTATGCATGTTTTTGGAGAAACTGCCACTTCCATATTCTACCCTGAAGAGGGAAGCAGGTTATTCTAAAATGCTGGGAAATTTCTACTACACCATACAGTGTCACATCCCAAAACACAGTAAATCTTCATTAGTCAGTGCTGTGAGAACCTCAAATCTCACAAAATTCCTCTGAAACACTGATAACCACCAAGAAACCACGCACATGGTCCCACATCCCAGAAGACAACAATCTTAAAAAACATAACTGTGTACACATGGCTGCTATTTTGGACACCGTCCATCATCTGAGGCCTAAAAGCAACAATGTTTGGGAGAATGGATGTGGCTCTATCCTCATGTGAAAAAAGGCAAGGGAAAAACTGCTGTGGTGGGCACTGTAGAAGAGCTTGTCTCTAACACTGGACTAGGAAGTTCCAGGACATCACTCAACAATGAGGTCCGTGGTGAAAACTCTCTCTTCCATGTTTTCAAATATCAAGTTGGGTCTTATGATCAAATTAATATGGCTGAACAGCATTAGGTTCTGGGACCTAATGTTCAAGTCACTTAAAGTTGTACAGAAATGCCTATTACCTTCCACTTCACAAATAATCTTATGTGTGGCATCCTAACCAAATGATTTCTATATTAGGTGCATGCTGAATCATAAAAAACTTACAGAAAAATATTACTACATAACAGGCTTTCTTTAAGATATGCACAACTAGCCTTTCCCACACTAAAGAGTTAAGTATGAAAAATGTTACAAATCAATATGGAAACAAAAACATTCAACATGATATAAAGATACATTTGCAACATGTTTTAACCCTTTCTGTGCTGTTAACACGACGACTCATTTTCAGGCATAAAACCCCATATTTGATATTCCAATGACAGTTCTTGGTTTCCATTTGTAAAAAGCCACAAACAAAACCATAAGAGGTACTGGAAAAGCTATTTTCCTAAATCTGCCGAACACAACAGATATTCAGGGCACAAAAGGCCAGTGTTTCTGAGTCACCGGGGAAACAAAAAATGACCAGCAATTTACTGCTGTGAATTCCAGAAACACAGAAATCTAAATATCGTAACTAAAGTGTCTTTATACTGATGGGCTATACAAGAATATCATGTGATAAAACTTCCTACACAAGTTTCCTTTTAATCAGAAATACAAAATTTTGTTACACTTCAACACAATAAAGGTGCAAGGCTGCTAAAATTTCTGCATGAACTATACCAGATTCACCTGTTTCCCCCAGTGTTCAAACTAACTCCAGGGTCCAATCAGCCCCCTAGTAAATGGGTACCACAGGCACTTTCCTGGGGCTCAAAGCAGCCAGAGTATGAGACTGACCACTCACCTCCATCTGCCTTTATAGCGTGTACAAGAACAACTTGACCTTTATCACAAGAACTTTAATATATCATGTGCAAAGAAGAAATTACTCTATGTTGATAAGATTACCACGTGAATATACGTAACTAACAATATTTAGCTCATGAGAAAGACCTGAACTCCACCAGACAACAAAATCCACTCAACCACGGCTTGCACTATGTTTCATACAAACATTTTTATATCTTGCATTACTTCCCACTAACTCACTGTGATGCTTAACCTTTTAAAGCCTAGTGGTAACTTTACATATGACCAGGTTTAACATTAAAAAATTCTACGTGGTGCTCACATTGCGTTTGTGTGTTTTGTATGGATCTCAGAACAAACAGCAACTTTTGCCTTATAAAACATTAACAGATTGGTTTGTATAACCGAAAGGGACAGTGTTTACAGTGTGGTATGCACTGAGTCCTTATATAAAACAGATACGCTTCATCTTTAAAGGGTTAACATACCAACTGCCAAGATCACAGCACCCTAACTTCCACAAATTTCGAGCAAACAATGGTGCAATTTAATAGTTCCAGCTCAGACACAAATGCTACTGGCCTGCAAGACCAGCAAGATTAGGAATCACTGACACCTGGTGACTTTCGTGAAGAAAGGGTAAAAAACTGACAATGCATCAAGCCATCCATTTACTTTTCAACCTTTGTGCATTCCCACCCTACCAAGCCACCTCTCATGGCTTGATATATGAATGATCCCACAGCATGATATACAGTTGGCCTGGCCCTTGAGGGACCAGGGAACTCACCATCAACCTTGTCTTTCAACAACTCCCTCACAACAAACTCACGCAGGCTACTGTAGGCTTTGTCCACCGATGTGTTTACCACCACAAGATCACAGTTTCCTGGTGTCTTTCCTGCATAGTGAAGCAAACACAGTCATCTATCAGCTCTTCAGTGCATCACTTGGCCTCAAACACAAAATGCCATTACTGTTAATACCACATAAACTTATATCTCACCATGCTCTTATTTTAAGATGCAAGCACAGCAGGGGCAGCTGAAAAACACTAGTTAGTCTACACATACTGAAACACGTCTCTGCATTGACCACATACAATTTCCTACATGAAGCTGCCCCATCCTGACCCCAGCACAATATGCAAAGCATGAATTTAAAGTCTTCAACAACTTGCAAATAACACTCACCATACTCAATCTCTTCTTTGGCAGCATCTAAACGTTTCTGCAGGCTCTCTGGTGACTCAGTTCCACGGTCTCTCAGTCTGCATTCAAGTTCCTCCATAGAAGGAGGCATAATGAAAACACAGTATGCGTTCAAATCTGTCTCCTTCACCTGTTTCACTCCTTGCACATCTATATCCAGGACACACACTTTCCCTTCAGACATCACAGTCTGCACTGCTGCCTTACTGCAAGTCAATCACACACAAACCACAAAATTGCAAGAAAACCGAAGGAATTAGTGATAAAGACTATTTGCTGAGCAAAAAAATATGTCTATATCCTGAGATATGAACGGGCATTTAAGTACAGTTCACACAAGTGTTACATCTCGAAATACCGAGTCAATTTCTATGAAATTTATTACTGGGGGGTCTACAGCAAATGATGTCATAATAGTTTAATTCTGGATTTATATGATGAAAGTATTATCCCTACTTTCAATGAAAAAAACCATGCACACACAATATACAACAAAATTCCATTCATCCGATTCACAAGAGACCAGACATGTGTCGAGTTATCAAATATTCAGGATTATCAGATGAACCCTATACTGACCTAAGTTCTTACAGGTAATTTTTTCTTACTGCTCCTATACTTGGGCTGTACAGCTACTAATCAACATTTCATTCAGATATCTCCATCTGCTGGTTGAGGGTCATCAGTGTCCTTTCTGTGTTTTCTGGAGTCTTCATAACTGAAGAATTTGATGGAACAGAACACAAGGAGTCAGCAGATATCATAATGGTTGATGCATGGACACTCTTGGAAGCCTTTCTGAACATGTGCTTGAGGTCTGCCTGTTTCATCAATGAAGCTCTTTTCTGGTAGAAAGCAAAACTTCTGTCTTGGGACTACTCCCTTTTAAGTGCCAGATTATCAGGAGTTCTGAATTAACAGATATCAGGTTAAAGAAATTTTGCTGTACATGCAGTACTCTTCAGCTGGTATGTGCCGGTACGCACTGTTTGACATGCATGTAAAGACACACACCAAAACATACAATTTGAGGTTCTCAACATCTTGAATATGAATGTCATCATGTAGGGTGTAGTAACCTTCACACATGAGAATTCTGCTCCTAATAATCAGTTTGGTATCATATCCTAAAATAAACTCAAGGTGCTGAAGGCTGCAATAAAACAGAACTGTAAGTGGCACCACTCAACTTCTTGATTCTGTTGTAAGTACACTAAATATGTGAACTACAGACTGAACAGTCTCAATGTTGGTAACAATCCAGATTTTATCTGTTTTGTGATTTTGGCAGAAACCTCTCCAGCTCCTCTGGTCCATGGGGCCAGACTACAAAGGTGTCATCCATGTACTAAAACCAGCAGTCTTGTGGGCTGCCTGATTTAATGCTTTCTCCTTGGAATCCTCCATGACTAAGTCAGCAATCATGGCCACTCCAACAGTGTGCTCACAGAGCTGGCCATCAAAGCTGAAGCAGGAAGGAGCAGGACATGAAAGAACAAGGCCAGGACACTGTCCTGAAGTTGTCAACTTAGGAGGTTTAAGGCCTCCCTGATCAGCACTCTAGTGAACATTAAAACCACACTGAAGCTGATAATCATGTCCTTGAATCCAACCCATAAAGACCCGGGTGTGTGTAAGAGCTCAGCAGAGTTCATATGGTGTAGCCATATCCCCACCAGATGGTAAAGCATACCTACCAGATACTTCGGCAGCTCACTGATAGGGGCACCACTATTGCTCACACCAGGTGGCCGGGGGACTCCTCTGTGAATTTTCAGAGTCTGTAGAGCCTCAGACACCATGAACCGTGCACACACAGTTGTTGGCAGACCTCCTCAGCCAGTAACAACTTCTTGAGAAGAGCAGAAGGGTATTAAACTGCCTCAGTTGGATCCTTTGCCAACCTCCATCCCTGAACCCTCAAAGGGCCCTTATGCATACCTCATGGAGCTAATAAAACCCAGGCAACTCATTTTTTGTCATCATCTTATTTGTCCTATCAGCATCCAGTAGCAGCCCTCCTCAGTGCTGCATGCCTCTTTTCAGTCTTTTCTTTTAATGCATGACACTTAACTTCTATTATTACCACATTACACTCCCGACTCCAAGATCCCAGACCCCTGCATTTGCCATGGTTGATGCCAGATGGTAATAAAGCCTGGATTAACCCTCCTCTATATCAGCTCTTCTTTCATCCACTTTTACAGATGGCCCTGCCACTGCATTCTCCACTGGTTTGCCACCTTCCCTGGCTCTCCAGCACCCATATCAACCGCGCCTACAGAACATAAAATATTTTTCCTGCACGGTTCTTCTTCTTCTCCTTCTTCTTGGACTGCTTGACCATGAAGATGGAGGCATTACAATCTTTTGAAACATCAGGAACTACTCACCAAAGGAGACATCATCACATTGCAGATGCCTTGCATCTTCAGCAAGAACACTGTGAGAACCTCAATCTTGCAAGGTGTCAAAAGTTTACAGCCAGTCATGCCATGTAGCATCACCACTTGCAAAAGCCAATATCCAACATTAATCTACACACTTAAATCAATAATACAGCTTGCAATCTAAGAATATGCTACGATAATAAAGACCATGCAGTTGAAAAATACCATCACTTCAAGTACATACCTTGTACCATACAGGTTGTTAGAAAATTCTGCTGATTCAATAAATTCTCCATGTGCAATGGCTTCTCTCATGGCTTCCTTGGTAGTAAAATGGTAGTGTACTCCATCAACCTCTCCTGGCCTGGGACACCTTGTTGTGTGTGAAACTGAGAAGCCAAATGTGTTTGGGAATTCAGCACACAGACGTTGCAGTAATGTTGATTTTCCTGAACCTGATGGACCAAATAAAACAAGAGGCCGGGGTCCATGATGTACCATCTTGTTTATATCTGCCACAAGACACATAAAATCAACCAATTATTTTTGTTTCTTAATGGCAGTGAATCAATTCCATAAGCAACAGCAGGATAATGAATATTGCACCAAATAAGGAATGTGGAAGAAAACAGTCACTGGGACCAGCTATGTTAGTTCACAGACCAAATTAACCTTGGACACCTGACGACCACAACAAATTTTGATAAGGCAGCCAACAATAAGCATGTTAAATCAGGCAATGAATTCACCATACTTTTTTCACACTTTACACTGAAGATAAAACAAATCACCAACCCACATGGCCTAATTTTTGTAGTAGTGTCATCAGCAGTAAACAAAACAAAGAAAACACAAGACACTACTCAACCTGATCATCTTCAGACTGTATGTTCTGAAATAAAAGTAAACCAGCATGGAAAAAACCACTCTTCTCACATTAGTTTTCAAAGAACTTCTTATCACTGTGATATATTATTATTTTATGTTTAGCCCATTATTATGCTCATTGAACTACTTATTAAGGAGGCCCTTTCAAAACAAACATCACAAAAAAATATTTAACTGCTCCCACAATAAACAGAATATATTACTTTTCACACTGGTACCAGCAATTCACATGCATTAACCATCTTGTATGTTAGCAACCTCTCAAAGGACTAAATCCCAAGCTATATACAAAAAGTTAGCTTTAATACAATATGTTAATGTTATAAAGCTGCTCCTACCATTCCGCTGACTAACCAGAACAGATGCAGGTAGTTTTTGTACATACAATGTAAAGAAGTGTATAAAGGGATTCGTTTGTTAACAAAATTCCATTACAACTGGGGACATTTTAAATGCACATGAAAATCTACCAATTAATGTCTCAGCAATTAATTACCCTTGTCATGGTCACAATGCAAATCACTCTCTGTATCAAATTACAGTGCACATGGTTATAGACTGTGATTTAAAAAAATTCCAACACAACCTCTACAATACAGACAATTACACATTTTTCCAACATTCTGAAACCACCCCTCTCAAATGTTCACCATGACACTACGCATGAAACTACTGCTGTTACATTACTCCCCATTTCCAGCAGTAAAGCATTAACAAATGCTGCTAGAGCATCAATGCTCATGCTACTATTTTCATTTCTCTTCTTCTGGTGATATACAATACTACCCAGTCCTAACACCATTTGTCTTTATGAAGGGCATGTATGCTAAATATGGTCCTATGTCATCTATTTGCTTTGCAAGCATCATCACCTTCTCTTTCACAAAGAAGGCACAGACTGCTTGCCACAAATTAATAATCAACTCTGACTGAACAATTGCAAGAACTGTGCTCAGATTTCAACATCATTTAAATATACAGTTTTATTACACATAATAATTCAACAACACATAAATAAATAAAGACCAAAACCTAACTGCGAAACACAAATTGTGTAAGACAAATCTAACCATAAATTATCTGACTTTCAAGGGCCAGAACACACTGAGACGAAAGGATGGAAGGCCAATTCTATTAGTTACATATGCTCATTGCTTCCCAAAGTGATTTCCTGCATTGTCTACACCCAAACTTGCTTGCTTTACAACAAAAATTGTTGCCCTTCACATGTCCTCAGAATTGTTCTGTATATGAGCAGCAAAAATGATTCATCACAGGAATTTATCTCTTGCCTTCAATTTTTCTTGCTAACAAACTCCTTCATGCATCCACTGCATTGAAAATAAAAGAAAGTGAGGTCTGACAAATGAAGAGGTGATACCTCAGTCCCCCACAAGTAATCCAGCGGTAACCCTAATATGTGTGTGTCAACCAGAACAAAGATGAGCACTGTGTTGTAGCCACATGTTTCATTTGGCCTGGAAAGGCACTTATGTCAGAAGACCAAACAGGAGGGTCTAATTCCACAGCAACTAAGCAACTAAGATAATAAAAGAAAACTACTATGCAGCTAATATAAAACAAAGCTGTTTACTCCATCAACAATTTCCTTTCAACTTCCCAAATTTTCAGCAATAGCTTAGTAATTGTTCAGACTCAGACCTGTGTTAAAACATTATCCTCTAAGACAACCCAACTGACATCTGGAAGTCTGTCATACGTTTTGTGGGACATCTGTATAATAACCAGAAGATGGTGCAGTACTACTGCTCTGGATGGGCACAGCCTGATGGTGGACAAAAGAAATGCACACACAAAGTGTAAGTTTGATGAGACATTATCTGTATTACATATCAGATCAACACCCTAAGTACACCCATACAAGTCTGCTACATGATTATGATGCACAATAGTCAAGATGTTTTTAAACTGACAGTCAGAAATTAGAATTTACATGGCTTTACCAATCATAATAGAAAACAAAATGAAACAACTCCTACAGATCCACACTTTGTGAACTTCCAACAGTGCATTTCACAAAACAAAAGTACTGAATGTGATTCAGATGTGAAACACTCCTTTTGTAATCTGCCCAAGATGTCAAATCCAACAGAAAGCAAAGTGCAGGAAAAGTTGTCCCTGGGCATGATGGCATATGGTGGAGTGAAGACATATCTCCATCCTTCCTTAACCTCAGCATTAGGTAGTGGTTGGATTTGGACCTCATTTGTTGCCTTTACACCACTGACACGCAACCCACAGCCCAGGGGCCACATGTTGCCTGCTGAAGTTATGTCTGTGGCGTGCGACAGTTTATAACACATTTACCTTATACTCCCAGTGAGAATAAACGACAATGGTTTTAGTGATACGGTGAATGCCAGACACAGCTAAATTCATGCAAATTGCATAAGTAGACATGATATGTTGGAAACTTTATGATGGGAGAAATGAAAAAAAAAAATGGAATGCTAAACTCCATCCTCCGTCATCTTTCAGTTTCAAGTATGTTAAAATAATTACTGCCAGTTTATTTTTGTCACACTTTTACTGAATGAATTCTGCGCACTTCGTAAAAAAATTAGCAACAAAAAACAGGGTAAGCTTGTCACTCACATTCTTCCATTCCTTAAAAAGAATGTTTAGTTCTAAAAATTAAAGTTACTTGCAATATTAACTTTACTAATAATTCATTAATTAAGTCTTTTAATTGCTTTCATACAAAACAAATGTTCCTTTAAAAAAACAATTTTACTGTTAAGCATTGGTTTATGACCCACACAGGGTTTGGAGATTTTCAAGTAACCCACTGCAACAAAAATTTGCTGTATGCTGCTTTATACCATCTCAAGCATCTGTAGTCTGCATGTCTGTCAGTCACCAACTGTCTCTTCATTACTGACAGGCTACTGCTCAGCACAATCCATTTCTCCCCTTCCCAATAACTTTCCGTGCACTGCATTCTACAATGTGGCCCATCACACAAACTAATCTAATGCTAACTGTGCATATGGGGCATGCATGTCTTGATATCCAGAAGCATGTACAAGCCTACCTGCTGCAATGCTGCTGAATCCACTTCTGCCCCATAACTTTTTGAAGCTTATCAAAAAATCATGGCTCTTTCTTAAATGACAGGCCATCAATTCTGCTACTCCTTTACACTGCACAAGGGATGCAGTATATATCAATGCAGGACAATCTAGCAGAAAGGCATATCACATTCACATGCAACACTGCAAATGTGTACCAAAAGAATTTAAAACTTTAGCTGGGCATGCGTGTGACACAGTTTTAAAACAAACCTACAATGGCAGCAATTTGACCACACATTTCTCCTTTCAGACATTCATATGCATTTGGGCAAAAAAATAGAGCCATCCGCAAGACTCAATATCATACCAAATAAATCAGGAAAGGGAGAAGTTCCAACATTCCTAATCTTGGCACGAGATAGAGGTAATTAATCAGCTTCACAATCCAGCCACTTATCGCAATGTAAATAGCCTCTCCCATCTACAGAATAGGAAACTAAATGCAACCTACATATGGTCTAGGCACAGTGGCACCTACCTCTGCTATCAATGGGCCCACAAACAGTGTTTTAAATATGTTCTGTGCCATCTTATTCCAATGTTTTTGCTTAAACTTCAAATAAAACTAGCAAATATATACCACTCACAAGGAGATTTCCACTTGTAACAAAATGAGTACTTCAAACTGCTTTATACCTGCAGAATAGCTGTCCTGAAAATATAATGACGGTGTAATGGAAATGTGGCATGGTGCAAGATCAGATTTTACCACAACAGCATATTCAGTACAAAATTTAATATACCTTCACTGACATAGATCAAAAACTCCCCTGCCATCACCTGCCATCTTGTTCCATTCACTGTTTGCAGATGGCATGGCAAGAAAACAAGGAGTAACAATATGACACTCCAATATGAGATAAATATCACAAAGGTACAGGAGTGATAAGTAGGATAACAAAGGTGTCAGTACTTTAATTCACAAACTGACCACTACAGATATAGTCATTCCACAACTTTACACAGACTCATGCAAATGATCCCTCCTTGCACTGAAGAATGTGGAATACAAGACTGAAATAAACATATATTACTACAATCTTTGAACAGCATACCAAGTCACAACAGAGACAAATTTAGTTGAAATTACAGAATGCCTATACTAACTGCAACCCATTCAAGTAACAACTTTTAGTCTTACACAGGGTCACAGTTCATATAACTATCACCATAATTTGTGTCTGTTACAATTCTCAAAATCAAAGGAAAATGCCACGTGCCCCATGTTTAAAGTCGCTCCAAAACACACAGGCCTAATACATATTGACTGTACTAACACAGAACAGTGGCACAAGTGATTAATCTGGTAACACATAATTTCCCACTACTCTTTGCTCATAAAAGCCTCTAAAGACCACAACTTCTGTACAAAAGCATCATACGTTTGTGGAAATGGTAATGTATAACACCTTCATCATAGTCTTCAATACTTCTCACACCTTAAGCAGTTCGCACAATA
The DNA here is from genome assembly GCA_013340265.1 of Coptotermes formosanus. Taxonomy (NCBI): domain Eukaryota; kingdom Metazoa; phylum Arthropoda; class Insecta; order Blattodea; family Rhinotermitidae; genus Coptotermes; species Coptotermes formosanus. Next base: position 558,263 of record BLKM01009851.1, on the reverse strand, counting down.
TAACATAAGTAACATGAACTCAAACCATGATACCCAACACATACAATGTTGAACACCAACTCTAAAATGTTACCCTTTGAGTTTAACTTCAGTGAAACAATTTATGATTGCTAATACACTTAAAACAAACAGTATTCAACTTATGACTGGCATTTCATACCAGCAACAATGTCGGCCTGCAATATTTCGTACATCAGAACAAGTCAAATCAAACAAAAATACTTACTGCACCAAAGTCAGAGCCTAAGATTTTATTTTAATGATAAATGGTTCCCAACACGCAAGCTGGCCTTCCATTTTAACAAAAATGTTACGTTGTTGTGGTTTCACTTTTGTGAAAGGGCTCTCTTATGTTGGCAACCCCAATTCAAAATGGTTTCCTTCACATCCAACGCAAACTCCAAGCTATTAGTTACGATTACATTAAAATGTTGGGTCATAAATGTTGCTTTTGTAACACGAATATTCACCTTTTAAAAAGATGGCACACGTAAAATTCAAAACACTTTTGTATGACTGGGGAGTTCACGTATGATCCTATTCAATTTCCTTGCAGTACAGACATTTGAATAGCCGCGATTGTAACTTAACCCACGGCGTACACTGGAAAATTGACAGCAGAAATATCCAACGCACCATTGCACCACATGGCTTCACACGATCTGTGTAACGAAAACAGCCTTTTCAAATACCTACTCGGAACCCTATTGTCTTACTTTTATAAGTAATGACCGTGAAAATATTGAATGCATTCTGACTGGCCGCCACGCAAACGTCAATAAGACGACACGACACTATAGCACCGTACGCAGCAACCGCATGCAAATACGCGCAGAAATGATGATATCACTTACCTCGAATGGCACGCTAAATCTTTCACGGCAGAAAAAAACCTCCACTGGGCAATTCAATATTCTTATTATTAATACTGGTGAAACATGAATACAAAATATACAACGCCTTACACACGCATACTCGCGTGCTACACCTCCCTGTTCGCACTACACACAGCACACTATAGTAACACCTCCTATCGGCACAGCGACCCGTGAAACAAATGAGTACAGACATGCTCACGTACAGTTCTCTTAAAAAAACTTGACACCTTGATTATCGTCAAACAGTTCGGCCTTCTTCCTTGCTTCCAATATTCGTAATACTTTAATCAAAACTTCAGTATCCAAACCATGGAACTCTGTAAAAAAGAATAAAGCGTTAAACTTCATTTTAACAAATGGTTACATTTCTGATTATAAAGTAATGAACCAATGTTTTTAGTATATAACAGAAAACACACCTTCATCAATTGTGCTGTCCCCGTCTGTGATCTCGTATAGCGTGCAGACTGTATTAACCATTCCACAGCTCTGTACCCAGCTGTACACCATATCTGCCCATTCTTCCAAAGTGTGCCAATATATGTGCCACCTGTCCAATAACAGTGCATCATTCTTGGAACATGTCTGCACAGTATCTCAAAAACCCCCAAAATTTATCATTCTGTACCACATTTCTTGTGCACCTCTAATGAATTCCAACTGCCATACTCACTGAAAAATCCCATACCCCTGCTAACAGTAAGGGTTAGGTGTACAATTATCACAGCATTTTTCATCATCTGCCAGATTATATCAGCCGTCAATCTTGTAGGAAGGAGAAAATTCCAGAATTTCTAACTTACTGTTTACAAACCCAGGAAACAAGTTAAATATATTGGATATACTTACTGACGGCTGTAAGGTCATTCCATTAATATTTTATGTGAACACTTTAGTATTATAAATAAAAGTTACGTACAGCATTTCCCGAATATTCTACTCCCCATCAATCACTTCCAATCAGGGTTGGAAATGGGGACAGCTGTGGGTATATGTGAAACTAGTTCGGGACCTTCTGTTTAAGAAGTGATGTCCAGTCTCTATTTAGCTGTTCCCGAGAAATGAAATGACAAATCCTCTACAGCTAACAGGGAACAGATGCACTCGACATATCCTCAAACTTTTGGTACTTTTAGCACTATATTAGTAATGCCTTCCCCTCCCCCACCCCCCTCCTGGCACACTACAATTAGAAAACAGACCTGAAGTTTCTAGTACAAGTGCATAAATTTGTAAATAATGTCATTTATTGCATAAAAACATGAAGTATTGTGGAAGAGAAAAATAAAGGTTTGATTTCACCATCACTGTAAGAAGCTCAAGTAAATGTTCAGGTTTCCAGAATCTACATAATGGTGATGCCTCAGGTTAACAAACACATCAAACCACCACCCCCCTTCTTAACTTCACAAGTGTGACAGTGGGTGTGCGTGCCTTTATCAGAGCTTCCCATTTTTCATATCAACACACTTTTGGTTTTTGCTAGTTAGTAACATTTTCCAAAACTGTATACAAAGAGTACTGAACTAGCACTAACAAATACCAACTAATGCACTCTTTGAATAATTTATATTAAAACTTATATAAGCCCCTACATATGTTTCAACAAGCAAATCGTCATCTCCAGGGGGTCATTCATTGATGTAAGGTCCACTTAGGCATCCATATGTTGAAATCACTTTAAAGGTTAAATTCACTGGATCTTGTAACCATTGTACATACGAAGCCTTGAATGGTTATTAAACAACGTTAAAATCACATTAAAAGTTAAACTCACTGGATTTTGCAAGCATTATATACACGAGTCTTAAAATGGTTACTAAATTAAACACACAGTTAAATCCAAGAGATGCCACTTATTTTGCTTGTCTAATCTTCGTATACACAGATCAGTTTCTCTCACTGTAATCTCACTTGGACATCCTTCATGTAGTCCATCACTGTCGTACGTATACGTGGAATTTATGGCATATGTGTAGAAACGTCTATAGACTGGATTGATGATGATGTCCTGTAATTCCATTAATTTGTTTAATGGAAATACCAACAAATGACCCCCTGAAGATGACACTTTGCGCATCGAAACACATGTAGCGGCTTATATAAGTTTTAATATAAACTATTCCAATAGTGCATTAGTTGGTATTAATTAGTCCATGACGAAAATGCACAGTTCTAGCAATATAAATCACTGAACTTATTCACTTGTGTGATCAATCAGACTTTCATTACATTCATGACAAAGTGCATAGGGCTGAGCAAGACAAAACCTTGCATACACAAAACATAGTGTTCATGGCAGATGCTATTAACAAAAAAAATTCAGCAAGGAGTTGGAACACATACTTTCATAACCACTGCTATAACACACCACCAAGTGTAAATGCTAATGCCATTCCCACCCATTTCTGCTTCCAAGTTTCAAATATAAGTTACTGTTATGATTTCACTACACACTAAAATATATTTGATTACACACACTAACGTGATATTAAGAACTATTTTATTTTTCAATCTGCATATATTACATAGCTATTCTTCTACTCAAAGCCTCAGGGCACATTTGGCAAAAACTTGCTGAGAACCACTGCTTTAGCCAATCAACACATGCTACGAAGACAGCTTCACCACCCAGTGTTTATACTATGAACACTGCGTAGATTTCTGACAGTAACAAACTCGTTATGCCCACCTATACTGAATAACTGCTGGCAGCAAGGTATATCTTCTTAAAAATATGTACGTAAAAGGAGCTTTTCTTACAATGTGTGAGAATGGCAACGATAATTATGACAAACGAGGAAATGCCTTCAGCTCCTTCTTCATTTCATATTTCACTATGACTATGTCAGCACATCACATAGCGTAAGCCACGTTCACAACAAGGAGGCAATACACAGAAAGCCCAGCAACTCATACGCTTTTGATAGCAGCTAATGCCCTCTGACCATTCCAACTGCATGGAGCACATCCTTCTTGAGAAGTTAACAGGCCCTCAGCTAGTTGAGAAATTCCCTGCATTTGATGGAACTTGAAGGCTCATTATCGCATTTATAAGAGCCTGTCACTTGTCCTTATCCTGAGCCAGATCAATCCAGTCCAAGCCCCCCCACCCAACTTCTTGAAGATCCATTTTAGTATTATCCTCCTATCTATGCCTAGACCTTTCAACTCATCTCTTCCTCTCAGGTTTCTACCCCAAAAATCCATATGCATCTCTCCTCTCCCCCATACATGCCACATGCCCTGAACATATCCAAAACATATGGCTAGGTAACAAAGTACAGCAGTCACTTCTTGTTGAGGTACTATGGTAAATATTTTGCCTCTTTCATGAACTATTTATGTGAAGGTTTAACCTTGACCACTTTAAAATATGTCAAAATAAAGTCCTCACCAGGTAGGTAAAAAAAATAAATGTGGTCAGAATAAGGCAGGTGGGAAACAAGAACAAAATAATTGTGCAAGATGATCGGAGCCCTGGTAAAAGATACATTTCAGAGCGGTCCTCACTTCAAACTGACTGTCTATCAACTTTATTGTCCATCAAATTAGTAAAAGCCCTCTTTCTAAATTAAACCCTAATAAATATGTTAAGATGTGGTTTTTGAATGGTGGCAGGCACGCTGAAGACACCACTTGTACAAAAAATGAGGACAAATAAAATTCTGAATAAAAATCAGCCTGGTACATCTCATAGACTATAAGGTGAGCCTCCCTGTTTTTAAACTGACAGCACTTTTGATTAAAATTCACTTCAAACAGTTCCCCTGTAGCATTAAACCTAAAGTTCGTGTCCACAAAATACAGAACAGGTGACACAACAATTTCAATGACTTTAACCCTTTAAAGACGAAGCACATCTGTTTTATGTAAGGACTCAGTGCGTACCGCGCTGTAAACACTCTCCACTTCGGTTATAAAAACCAGTCTCTTAATGTTTTATAAGGAAAAAGTTGCTGTTTGTTCTGAGATCCGTACAAAACACATAAACGCAATGTGGGCACCACGTAGAATTTTTTAATGTTAAGCCTGGTCATATGTAAAGTTACTGCTAGGCTTTAAAAGGTTAATGTTTTGCTCCACACCATGCCGAAACCAGCAATAATTGTATTAGTATGCCCAGCAATTCTAAGTTAACAGTAATGATTTTGCAGACTAGAGCAATAACACTCTTTTCACAAATGTACAATGTAATAACTCCCTCCGTAGATAGTGTTTGCCATTCCTGAGGCTCTTCAGGTGGTGCTTGAAGATCCACCTAGTTTTAAGAAACTATTTTCACCCTTGCTTTACATGTAATTTGAGTTTCTCTATAATAGGAAATTTATTTTGAGATACACACCACATAATGGATTATGTCTTGGGATACACAAATAAACGCAGCGTTCTATTGTGAAACTCAGTTACCCAAGCGAAAAAAGCAGCATTGATAGCAGGGTTATCTTCAGAATGTGACAAAGAAAAAACATGTATTCAACGGATGCATATTTAACATACAATATAAATTACTACAATTTTGTAATCTCAGGTAATTAAACACATGCACACCCACCCGTTCACATCTGCATATTTACTGTTCACAGATGACGACCCAACAATAAATGATCGCAGCATTTCTCAGAAATGTTTACCCATGGCACCTTCTCTCCATACTTTCTGGAAGTACAGTGAAACTCGCTTAAGAAAAAGCCAATTAAGAAAATTTCCCGCCTAAAAAGTCAGGATCAAAAAGCACCAAAATTCTACCATTTCATTAAAATTACCCTTTTAATAAATTTTCCACTTAAGAAGTACGATTTTCTTGGAATTTTCAAAATTTCCTTAACAGGGTTTCACTGTATTACGTTCTATGACTATGAGACCATTTGAACCCATACTGTAAATATATTATTTATTATGTGATACGTAATCAAACTGACACATGGCTACATCACATTATTTTGTAGTTTTGAAAGATCTGGATACACTAAGCATAGTAATACTAAATACTATGCTTAATGTAAACCACATCTGAAAATTTCACCATTTTCACTCAGCTCTCAAATTGCTAACATAACTGTAACTGTCTGAAAAAGCATTGTGTCTTAAAGACTTTTATACTCATAACTCTGACAAAAAGCCCACATGACAAAAAGTTTGGAGCTTACCTGTGTTTCTGTTTATCCAAAGGCTCTGCATTGCCTGTCTTAGCTAGGTCCTCTAGAATCATTAAAATTCCCTCTAGCGGCAATTTTCCTATGTAACAGTTCAGGTAAATCAAACAAAAATGCTTCAACAAAGCTCATAAATTAGCATGTCCTGTTACTACCTCATTTCTTACATCTGTAATCTGAAAACTGAAAGCATTTGATAATACTGCATAACCTGTTACAAGTATAACATTATGAGACAGCATTCTGAGACCAACTTCACAAGATAAAAACCATGTGTACTTGATATATGATCTAAGATCTGCTATCAAGTACTAGAATTAAAATAAACAATCAACTTCATAGGATTCTGATAACAGTGCATGGTCAGCCAGGAGTAATGTTCTGGACATTATGTATCATTTCAGGCTAAAAATCCATAACATTTTTGGAGGCTGGATACACCTTCATCTTCAGAAAGAATGGGAAAACCCTTGTTGGCTTGCTAGAAACTCCGTAAGAATGAGATGCGTTCAAAATCATTGAGAAGAACTCATGTGAAATGAATGTCATAAATCTATAAAGTGTATGTATAAATGTGCTCAAGGCAAGAGCAATAAAAAGAAATTAATTTCAAGACATACATGAACCTCAGTAAGGTTTAAGTAGACATAAATTTTTAATCTATCTTGTGTTTTAATATAATTCGGCACCTTCGATTTTATTTATATCAAATTAGCCTAATAAATTTAATCACAAAATATCAATTCACGTTTTGTATATATAACAAATAACAACTTATTAATTTATACTATACTCTTAGAACAAGTTTAACTATATTCCAACCTACTATCACTGAAAAAAGGTAAATGAAATAAACATACACCAGCTGTCTCTACAAAATTTGCCTATGCTACCCCAATTTTAATCATTTGAAATGCTATGTTTTCTTGGTGGTGTTGGTGGTGGTGGTGGTCGTAGTAGTAATAGTAGTATATTCGACATCCATCTATAATCATTTAAATTTCATACATTATACAATTATACAACTTTTTCAACTTCATAAATTATTATTCTTGAAACTACGCATTTTACATATTATGTATATTACATAACACTACATCTGTACAGTTCGAGATCTCTAACAACGAACGCAGCTGCGAACATTTCTATATATATATATATTTATATTTGTGATCAGCCTGATGATGACCAGCGTGATTAGCCGAAAAATGTACCTGGTTTTACCTGCAAAATAAAACTGTATTCATACTAAATATATTGACATTTCTTGTCGATCAGAGCTAGGCCCAATCCCTGGACACGAAACAAAATGTACACCAAGTATATAGATTTCTAATGCCAGAGGTGACCAGGTGAGACAAGATAGTTACGAAACACCACATTTTATTTTCTTCCTACTTGATTCTGTAAATTCCTTCATAATGTATAAATAAGACAGACAATCAAAAGGATACTGTCAATTGCTGTGTTATTGAACACAGGCGTTCTTTGTGCCTCTCTTATGTCTAAGAGGTACTGTTTTCTAATTCTGTGGTAATCGAGAACAAGGGTCCTCCAAGCAGCAATCTGTTTCATTCTCGTCTCACTATGAGGCTGAATTCTAAACCAAAACGAAAGAAAACGTTTATGAATGACATTGAAATGCACGGTGCAGAAAATTGAAACAGATTCGTATCACTTACTCAGAGCGTATTACAATTCAGTCCCTTAAATATATTTTTTACACACTAAGCACACTGCGTACATTAACTATGCCTTCAGTAGGTGGTGAATTATTATATAGATTCGGATAGCTTACGTAAAAAATGGTGGGAAAGAATACTGCCACGGCCATTCGACCTCCGCCATATTGACTCTAACCTGCGAACGTATTACACATGGATCAGAGGTGATTGAACACACCACAGTACCAACATCTACGCGACTAATATTGTTTACTCGCGCACCACAGATAACAGATACGAGGTCCTTGTTCAGGTACATGCGCACCACGCACTACACGATCACTGTTCACCGGCACGCATATTGGTGCTGCACGCGAACGTTAACAAGCACGGCGTGGCGTGTCACCTATGAGAATACTCTATAACTACGTACAGACCGGTGAACTAGACTTGCCAACGGTTTGTGCTCGTAGCTATCACCAAATTCCACCTTTTGCGAGAAACTTCCTTCAGAATTACTACAATGTGATTTAGTATTTAATAGAAACGAGGTTTTATTCACTAAAGGTATTTCAAGTATGAAATTTTCCAACGCTGCAAAGTCCTTAAGTCACAAATTTCCGCGGCTGCAGCACAGAATACAAAACAGACTCAACTTGCACCGGTAGGAAGTTATGGGTATCCGGGAAAATTTAATCATCTGGTACGAAGGAAAAAACATGAATTATTTTCGAGAAAGTTATATAAGGTGCAATTTTTGTTATTAATGATAATTTTAGAGGAGTTGAGATGCATGTCTGCATATGACCATTCGTAAATTGTGAGAAACGGAATTCGTCACAGCGTTTTTGCCTTCCGTCAGCCAGCCCCAGCAAATTATTTTGTACCATAAAGCAGGTCATGAGCACTTCCTTCTGTATCCTCAGTCATCTTCACAATTCATAATTATACAACATGTCCAAAATTACACAACTTTTCAGTTGATATGGTGTCACAAATAGAGAACGCATAAGTTTCAAACCTATCAAGTGGGTCCCCTGTCACTCCGTTGTAGTACATGCTTGCGTTGCGGGAACAGGGTAGCTGTGAATATGCTCAAACAGCAGAAGCGGACAGCCAACAAGGGGTGGTCCTTTCGCTTGGAGGCTAACAATTCCTCATCATAAGTAAAAAACATGTTAACTAAATTTCACACAGGGCCTCGGACTTTGACGGATTCTTCGGAATATCCTACGCAACGGAAAATATACAAGGGTTTGGCAACTGGAATATCAGGATTTTACTTAATTCAGGCTCATTGAAGCACAGCAGGAGAATTAGTAAGTCAGTTGTAGGGCGGGTGCAGGAGGTAAGATACCGAATCAGCAAACGATTACATAAATTTCTGTTGAAATGGAGATAGGAATTTGAAATAGTTTTCTTCATGGACTTTGTTCATTGTCTCGTGCCAAAAATGATTTAAAAAATGAATACAACATTGTACTTCGTGGCAAACCCCCTCCCCATTCTCAGGACAAAAATACGACGAAAACTCATGCAGCTAGGCCTGATAGGCAAGGCTTCTGTCAATCTCAAGTATCACTTAGAGCCAAGCACCAAGGAATCGCAGTGAAATTAGGGAAGGGGCAACAGATACTCTTTAACCCCAGCGCCCAGGGTTTGGTCCAAGCAGCCTGCTAACAAAGGGGAACCGGGGCTCCTTGTCCGGTGGTAAAGAGGCCAGCGTGTTAAGGTAACCACTTATATCCATCCGGTTCCGATGTTAAGAATGGGTGCGGCTGCACCTCCAATCCTGCAGGTGTCTTTCTGGCGTGGTGCTTAATTAATCATGTTGATATTTAGATTGCCCTAATACCGCGCCTTTAATAAAGCGATATGTAATGAAACCGTATCTGTCCTTAATTAACCTTTCAATGCCTAGTGGTTACAACGTACACTACCAGGTTTAACATTCACGAATTTTACCTTGTGTCCGTCCGCACACTATGTTTATGTGCCTTTAGACCTTTGGAAAAGAAAAACAATGATTATTCCCCTACACGGCATTACACTAAATGTTTTTCATTACCGAGTCGGAGTGTGTTGGTGCACAGTAAAATGTAAAGGTAAATTTCACCAAATACATTGCCACGAAGGCATATAAGCGGAATAGAGGTATAGCTCTACTCTTTCCTTAACCTCGGCACTAGATGGGATGGGTGAGTAATGTCACGCCCCGGCCGCATTTCCCTCGGGAATAACATAGTACCTATTGCGTAGGAAGCTGGGTGAACCTCCAGGCCGGTGTGTACGGATGCGGAAAATGTCGGTCCCACCGGCATTCGATAAGTTTACTGCACGGTACGAACTGTGTATGTGTATTACATAATTCAGGTTAAACTTAGATTCTAAATCCGTGCCATTGCTCGGACGGTTAGTCGCCGGCCTCTCACCACGGAGTCCGGGCTTTATTTCCAGGTCAGCCCATGTGAAATTTGTGCTGGGACAGGTTTTCCTCCGAGCAGTTAAGTTTTCCCTTGCAAAAATTAATCCATTAATGCTCCATACTCAACTTCACCAACCTGATCCCCTTACCAGGACAAATGGCAGGAGCCCGGGAACTTTTCTAAAAGCCGGTACTCTTACGGAAGTCTGCGAGCATTGGACATACAAAGGATTAACCTTTTAAAGCCTAGCGGTAACTTTACATACTGCCAGGTTTAACATTAAAAAATTCTACGTGGTGCCCACATTGCGTTTATGTGTTTTGTACGGATCTCAGAACAAACAGCAGCTTTTGCCTTATAAAACATTAAGAGACTGGTTTTTATAACCGAAGTGGAGAGTGTTTACAGCGCGGTACGCACTGAGTCCTTATATAAAACAGACACGCTTCGTCTTTAAAGGGTTAAGCAACACTTAATAGAAAACCCTGTATTTTTCTTCTTATTTTGATTTTCGTGGTTTTGCTAGAAGGCCCTAGGCTGAATGCTTGACACACGCCTCACTGATGGATGTGGCCAAGTTGGCAGCATTCTTTCTCTGGTTCAGCTCTCGAACAGGAGGCAGGCTTGGCTGACTCAGGATTTTTGCGGCTGTCCCCAGTTTCTCAGGGTGTATACTAAGTGAACACTTCAAATTAGGGTCCGGACCCTACTTTCCATATCCTTCTCCATTTCTTAATTACAGATATTAATTCTATCATTAGACGCGTGTACAACGAACAATTAAAAGCGTCGATAAATAAAAAAAAAATTGTACAGTTGTTTCTTGAAGCAAGCAACTTTTGAATATCCCCTCAATTAAACACTCCAAAAATTTTAGTTTATTAATCAAATAACTAACCGTCTAGTAGTGAAAATGCCGACACCCCCTCACTGGAAAAGGCGTCAGTCTTCACAGCCTATCTACGAATGGTCAGCGCCATACCACTGCTGCGGAGAAAAAGTCACCAGTTTCCATTTGACAGAGGCTTTGGAGAGCTCGAGTCCCATTTATTTCAATTTCTCCTAAGAATCACATTCCTGGAAAAGGTGTAAATACTTTTTTGTCATATCTAGCAGAATACTGCCTTGAGCAAAAGCATTTCTTACATATATGTGATAATTTCAATTTGGTACGTATTTTTTAATACAGTGCTGGCCGACAATCCATTGAGCCTGTGGAAGACAAGAATATAAAATAACAACATAAGCCACTATACGTGTGCCATCCGGATTCTATGTAACACAGTACTGGGTATTCAGGATTTCAGGGATGGCCCGCTGTGTCGTTGGGTAAGTAGTCACCGCCGTTTCGATATGAGGTCCTCTTCAAGGGCCTAGCAATCCAAGAGCCACTCACCCAGCGAAACAGTGGCTTATGCCAGACGGCCTGATTCATCAAAAACACAGCTGTGAAAACCTCAAAACCCGTAAAATAACTCAGTGTTTGCCGGTACCCAGTAGGCCTAGTTGTTTCCTTTTTATTTTCATAAATTTTTCAGTTACAGATATGAACTATATCAGTCCGATTAGTTTAGTTTATTTTAGTCTAGTTTAGTTATTTAGTTGAGCCAGTGTAACGCATGTGGTGCTGCACCTGCTAACACCAGTTTTTTTGCAGTGTACAGTACATACAAACTTAAAAAAAAGAAATACCATTAATCTACTTGCGCAAATCTGCTAGTAGTTAGAAAATTCATAGTACATCCTCCGCTTCACCTTTTACATCAGTCTGGTATACGTAGCATAAGAAGCTCTACAGCGATGCCAACGGCTAATATCACATTTCTTGCTAACAGGCCTACACTATTTCACCGCTTTTGCCTCGTGGCAATAAAACCGTGACAGGATCTAAGCTAACGTCAAAGGCAAAGTTCATCCTAGAACAGGCAGTGTAGGCCCGGAAGGAGAATAGAGTTGTAGCTCTATTCTTTCTTTGACCTCGGCGCTAGATGAGGGTGGGTGGCCAACATCACGCCCCGGCCGTTTTACCCCCAGGAAAGAAACCTGGTACCAACTATGCAGGAGGCTGGGTGGACCCCAGGGCCGATCTGGACGGGTGCGGAAAATTTCGGCCCCACCGGGATTCGATCCCCGGACCGTCCAACCCAGTAGCGAGTTGCTATGCCGATGAATATTAACAGAAGTTAAATTGATTTAATGAAGCGAGTTCTCCTGGACAACCTGAAAGTTCCTTGCGAACTGCGTTCTTCTCGGGCATTACGCAGCGTGGAGTGCAGTTCTCATCGCCATTGCGGCGGAAGCCTGAAATAACGGCTGAAAGTTCCTTAGCTACTCCATGAATTTTCCGCCTTTTATGGTACCATAGGTTCATTGCCATGCGCACGACAGAACGCCACTGGACCATTTCCTTAGCCAGCTTAATCCAATTCACTCCTTAAGACCACATATGTTTTAGATTCCTCTTAACTTATAATTTCAGCTACGTCTAAGCCCCGTCGACAGATTTTCTCTTCTTCCTTCACCTCCAAGTAATTCAGCAAACACAAACAACATCTGGGCGTACTTTACCAACGCCGATCCCTCAGGCCTCACGGTCTTAGGTGTGGGTCTGCCGCTTGCTCGCTTGCTGAGATTGTGTGTTCGAATACCGCCGGAGGCATCGATGTCTGTCTCTTGTGAGTGTTGTGTGTTCTCAGATAGAGGTCTCTGCAACGGGCTTATCACTCGTCCAGAGGAGCCCTACCGAATGTGGTGTGTGTCTGAGTGTCATAGTGAAGCTTCGACAATGAGGAGGCCCTGGCCCACTAGGGCTGTCGAGCCAATGGAGCAAAACAGCCTCACCAACGTCTTTTGTTGAAACTTTTTAAATAGGTTATTTACTTTCTCGGGTGCTGGTGTATTTAACTCAATAAAACATTAAAAACTAGGAAAAATCACAACACACCTCCAAAGGAATTAGATACCTTCAAATTAGTTCGCTTAAGTAAGTTAAAAAATGTCAAATCTTTTCTTAGGACACAGGGAACCGTGTTCCCCAGTGTGTTCTTCAAGGTGATGTACCAGAGAACATAGAATTGAAAGAAAAAAATTCATCTACACAGAACTCACCCCCCCTCCTTCCCCTCTCCCCCCCCCCTTTCCGGGCCCTATTTTCACTCTCACTCCGGTCTGTGAATATCTTCTTTTCACATTTCTTTCTATATGTCCGTCAAACCGTCACACTTCCCTAGTACAACCAACTTTGGCTGTTTGGGGGGGGGGGGGGTACCATCCGTAGACCACCCACGATGGCGGAAATCCTAGGGTTTGTGGGCGCGAAGTTAAAAAAGAGTGTTCCCCCCTCCTGCACCGAGCTGTCATTCCGTCCATCCGTGCGACCACCCAGCAAGCCTCGTGTTTCCAACGTAGGACCACACACGACGAGAGCTCTCACAGACTGGCCTGCCACAAGGGCCTAACCGACATCTTCAGCACGCAGTAACAAAACAGTAGCAGGGGTCTGGGGAACCACCGTGTCTGATAGTTACTGGATCGACTCCCAGTGGTGGTTTCTTTACCATCAATTTGTACACGTCAATGCTGCGATTACAGCTTAGCTCTAATCAGCTGACTAGCTCCGTGTTGCAAGTTCTTACTTTAAAACCTGATAGTTACTAAACTCGTCAAGAAGTCCTCTCTCGTTGTGAAAAGTGAAAGTTCATTACCGAGCTCTGAGTATTCCACCACTACATGTCCTGAGTCAGCTCAATCTAATTCGTACTCTCAAAATTGTTTTTTCTAAAATTCCTCCAAATTTTTCTTTTATTTGGAGCCTTTCCAGTCAACACTTTACAATACTTCACATTTCCCTCCTACGTCATATATATGCGCCCATTATCCTTGATTTAAACTCACAAATAGCATTAGATCCACGTTAGAAGATCAGGATAATAAATGGTTCTGTTACTTCAGCTGTCACCGAACATGGCTCTGGCTCCTTCAGGTGTACAATTAACCCTGATACAGCAAATCCGGTATGTATCTCGTGGCACATGTAGACGGAGCCCGCGGTCCACTGTAGGGCCGTACCTACATGCGACAGCACACAAATAGTACCTTCATGCCCATGCCGAGATTTCAACCAACAGTCCAATGTTTGAGCAGTCTATCAGAGTATGTGCCTCACCAACACGTTATTATTCCTGCCAATTCACAACCATCCTTCTTATGGCATGAAGGCTTCTTTGTGAATTTGACAACGTTCAGTTGATAGAAATCTCGCTTGTTTTAGAACCCGGAAATTTAAAATAATTGTCTTTTAAAGAAATAACATTTGGCTTCATTTTAACATAGTTTATTCAGTTCATGTTCTCGCAATTTATTTGCTTAATATCTATTTTAATATATTTTTCCTTCTGTGCCAGGGTCTTTCAAATAACCTTTCCGCAGAGGTTTTCAAACTGAAGTCCGATAAGGTGTGTTTCTTAGTGCCCTCTGAATTAAACCTGACGACGCTATGCCCAATCAGTTTAAATAGCATGCAATATTCATTGTCGTCTTGATAAACCTCTTGGGAAAATTGCATGGAGACTGAAGCTGCAAAGAAAGCCTCTTGGCGTTTAGCAGCATGTTTACGTGACGTAGGTAGCTCGGGCAGCTTACGCGGTATAATGCTTAGGCTATGGGCTGGACTGTGGAAAAATTGACTCTCTGTAGGGTCAATAGCTGGTTCTCGTCTCAAAAATGTCCAGAACGGCCCTTGGACCCAGCCACCCCCCTATTAAATGGGCGCTGGGTGCTCTTTCATTAGGAGTAGAGCGGCCGGAAAGGCAAGCTAACCCTTGATCTCCATACAGTTCCAAGGCTAAGAAAGCCTTGTTGGAGTGCACACGGACTGCTTTATTTGATTGGCATCTGGCCTGTCGGCTCTTCCTTTCGGAAGGCTCGGTTATTATCTTGCGTGGATTTACCGAAGGCATTCAAAGAGTAAGCACGAACAGAGTCTGAAATAAGCCACGACTGATATTTAAGCTTTCTTATACGTTTATTAAGGGAAAAGTTACTTTGTCAAGTAACAGATAAACAAAATCGAGGATGGGAAATGTGCTATAATGGAGTACAAATGTGCTATAATGGAGTACAAATGTGCTATAACGGAGTACCAACGTGCTATAATGGAGTACAGATGTGCTATAATGGAGTACAAATGTGCTATAATGGAGTACAAATGTGCTATAATGGAGTACAAATGTGCTATAATGGAGTACAAATGTGTTATATTGGAGTACAAATGTGTTATATTGGAGTACCAATGTGCTATAATGGAGTACAAATATGCTATAATGGAGTACCCATGTGCTATAATGGAGTACAAATGTGCTATAATGGAGTACAAATATGCTATAATGGAGTACCAATGCCTTCTGAATTCCCACATTATTTAGCATACTAAATTGACCTTAGATTTCAATTGCTGCGGAAAATAAATTTTGTTTAAAGTTATCGCTTTACATGCTCCAAAAAAGACATTTCCCTCTTATATAGCTCGCGCATGTCTGTAGACCTAATGGTTTCATGTAGAGGAATAAATGATTTTCAGACTAATTAACTCCTTGGAGCAGGTCTATTATTAAGAAGCTGATAGCTGCTCACCTGGCCGACAAGATTCCCTCCTTTTATGGAGACAAATGTTATTACCTTCGCCAGACCAGATTTTGAATTATGGGTAAGAGCCTATAATACAGATCAGGCACCCACACATTATTTCTTTAACACACGTACCACATCTACGACTATGTTTCTCCAGTTTTCTCATTCAGTTGGGGTTTTTGGCTAAACTGTTGCCTGCATTTATCGTATCCACACGCGACCATTTCACTTCTTTGATTTTGTCACTCTAAAAATTTTTTTGAAGAGTACAAACTAAATTCTGCCGTCTTTCTACTGTCTGCTCATTTAATGATTATAGGACTTGGTTGCGAAACTTTGTAGACAGAGTCTTCGCAGTGGCTGAGGTCCTCATAAAGTCATTTGTCAGATTTTGCCGAGATTTTTTGATTCTTTCTTCATTTAATAAGCCGACACACACTGGCTAACTCTCAACTAACTTCCTTTTCCAATAAAACAACTTTTGCACGTACAGAGTACATATGGATACAATTTCGTAATCCCTGCTACATGTTTCGGTGGCCACCTGCCATCATCAGGGACTAAAAGCACCAATCGATTTAAAACATAATAAAATACGATAAAAATAAAACACTGATATTGCTTAATACTATCGCATTTTATCACATTCTATTATGTTTTATATCTATTGGTGCTTATACTCCCTGATGAGGACGTGTGGCCAGCGAAACGTGTAGCAGTAATTAAGAATCTGTGTGTGTGTGTGTGTGTGTGTGTGTGTGTGTGTGTGTGTGTGTGTGTGTGTGTGTGTGTGTGTGATGTTTGTGCATATGTTGGTTTAAAATAAGTATTACCTAATTGCACGGAATGAATAATATAAAGATTTTTTGTAATTAACTAACTGGTGATCTATCAAACTAACGAATTCCATGAAGTAAGGTCCTCCTGTCCTTACTTGTTGAAGACATTCTCCGGGTTTTACGGGACCCGAAGTTTCATTACTATGTTCAAAAGAGCTCAAAACTTGCCCCTTCTTGAGTCTAATAAAGCCATTCTTCCTTATAGTGGTCTATTCCTGTAAGATATATTTTAATATTATACCCCCCTTACGACTGTGTCATGTAAGCCGTGTCTGGCATTCAGGTCTACCACCAAAACCTGCATGTATGTCTGTTCTCCCCCATACCACCCACATGTTTTGCTCATCTAATCCCCTACATTTGATCATCCGAATAATGTTTGGTGAGCATTAAAAATCATAAGGCCCCTCGTTATGTCACTCTCCCCCTCTTCCTCTTACTACTTTCTTCTTAGGTCCAAGTATCTTCCATCGCACCATATTATCAAACACCGTCAGCAAAACACAAGAGGAGAATAATGGTTCTGTGTACTTTCAACGTTAAACATTTAGATTGGAAAAGGAAAGACAAAAGATTCTGAAGCCAACAGATATGAGCATTTCCCGAATTTAATCTGCACTTAATTTCTTGTGCCAACGAAGTGAACTGAGGTTATACACAAAAGTTGTTCCTGTGAACACTACAGAGGGCAAGTGAATATGAGACAACTCATTTTAACTTGGACACTACGTAAATGTAACAAATGAGCTTTAAGCTCCAACTGCTCTAATCCTGGGTCAAGTGCCCTCAACGTCCTTCGGATAGGAAGCTGGATGGTCCCCAGCGAAAAAATTCTGCCCCCCCTGGGGTTCGAAGTCTCATCGTCCAGCACGTAGCCAGGCACTTCCTAACAGATAACATCAATGCATAAAAATATCGGTATGTGGTGGACCAGGCACATTCTCGGCCGGGTCAAGTGACAACCTTTGTTGATTCCGCAACAGTGAGATCCTGCAGTTTTTGTGGAGTGATATTATTCGAATATGACAGGCCTGCAGGTGAAATAGTAAAATTAACTTCTTTTTTATTTTCTATATTTTCGTGTCCTCTCGCTTATCCTTTTCTTCACTTCGACTTCTGTTCTTTCGTCTCCTTCCACCTTTCTTCTTTTATTTTTCTCATTTCCTCTTTCATCTTCCTAATCTCTGTCTCCTTGTCCAATGACTCGACTTGCACAAGTTTGTTCAGGGTATCAGAGAATATAAGAAACCCTCGAATATGAAGACGACGCGTTCCTTCGAAACGTCAGGAATCATTTATCCTGCGACGCAGCGTCACATAGTAGAATAACGGAGTACGAGCAGGCCTAATGGATTTGTTTGTCCCCAGCAGCACTGGAGCTCCATTTATGACGGAATATTTAAAGACGAATAAAAATTGAAAGCACTTTCATACCAAATTTTCCGCGACAAAAGAAGGCGCATTACTTTTTGGAAGTTCCCACGCTTCGCCCATTTGACCTTCTGGTAAGATCAACATGTGGATGAATAAGATTATGGATCACTGATGAAATGATATTGAGAGGGGAGAACTGAAGTGCTTGGAGAAATACCTGTCTCAGCGTCACTTTATCCACCACAAATCTCACATAGACTGACACGGAATCGAAGCCGGCCTCGGCGGTAAGAGGCCGGCGACTGGAAACCAGAGCCAAGTCACGGCTCTAAAGACGAAAATTAATTAACCTTAAGTTTATAAAAATTCAGTTCGCACCGCACAGTAAACGCACTTATTCTCCTTTATAAATACCGATCACTCAATATTGTATACGGAAATAATACTTGTTGATTCCGAGATCCATGAGTCACAGAATGTACTATGTGGGCAGAATGTTGAATTTTTTAATGTTAAAATTTTGGTAGATTAAGTAAGGAAACCACTGGGGCTCAAAGAAGTAATCTGATAATTATTTGGTCTCTAAGGGGTTAAAGGTCTTCTTGGTATATGATTCTGTAAAATTTTGGTCTTTTATTTAAAAGTCACATTCAAAATCAACATTCCTAAGAACATTAGGTTTATGGAGTTTACATAAACGAACTGCCTATGATTAAAGCCTAGAAAATGGTGCTGCAGGGCCGTGTTGGGGTAAAGGACCAGGAATTTTAATTTGACTTCTGCCGGATTTACACCTAATGAAAAGAACCAGTGCTAAGGTACAATGCACGGTATAATATTTTATTCCCCTCTCCTGTATAAACACGCAAATATGAAAAAGTGTGCGGTAATCCTGCAATTTTACACGCTGTTTTTAAGGATGCAGTAACTTCAGGTTAAGAAAATACTAAAGTTTTGATAACAAGCAGTACAGAAATTGCTTAATTACTTGTAATAACTGACTGCTACTAAGTGGCAAATATAGACTGTGAACCATCTGACAAACTTTCATTAAATTTGGTATTAACACTTTTCGACTGGATGCCACCTCAACACCGCAGTCTTTAATTCCTTATAGTCATTCAGCCATAAGAAATAGAAGACAGAGAAATTATAATGTGGGAGCAACATTTGCGACATCTAGTGTACGAGCTTGAAGTGATGCATGGTAATGTGCCTTCGAAAAATTGGTAACTTACGTGTCTAGAATGCAAAATAACCACATGACAGCCAACGATGGAAAGGCTTTCTTTATCTGTCTATCTAATGGCGATGGACTATGAACAACGGAAGTGTGCTAGTGAAATCCGTTATGGAGGTAGATCATAAACGTAGATGTTTTTGTCTAGGGTAACAAATATGGGGACAGTGGGAGTGCTTTTTTTGTCTAATGAATCTAATGTAAATATAATTTGTATTTAGGTATTGTACTTTCACTACTACTACTACTACTACTACCACCACCACCACCACCACCACCACCACCACCACCACCACCACTACTACTACTACTAGTAATAATAATAATAATAATAATAACAACGACGTTTATTGTAGGAAATAACATTGCACGTACCATATATTGTAACAGCAAAAGAGCCGCAACATTTTATACCCTACGTACATGATTTGTTTCAGGTATATAATTGTAAAGTCCCTGTATAAAGGTGACAAATAGTAAAAATAACAACAACAATAATAATGGGTCTGTGGAATTATAAAATCTTGTAATAGGAAAGCCAGACTTGGATTAGTTAGATACCAACGCATGCACTTCTATTAACACTGAAATGTCTTGGAAACTGCTCCTATATGTTTCGAGCTAACATCGAACAGATTAGCACGCTAACCTGCCCAGTGTAACACACCTTCACAACTCACAGTGCCACAGGGTCTCCCAAATTACCCCTACACTGACGCATATTTTTAATGAACTTCTAATCACCATTTTAAGAAGAACAGCAATGGCATTTTATTAATATAACAGGTGTCACATAGACCGTGACCAGTTTGTTACCATGTTGTGATGGTGTGTGATTACTGACAGTACGACTGCATGAAGATGGGCTCGGTGTTAGCTCGAAACATGCAGAAGCAGCAGTTACCAACACCTTTCAATGTTAATAAAGGTGCATATGTTGGTATCCAATTAATCCATGCCTAAAACAATGCACGGTCTGAATATATAATTCAGAAAAGCAAGAGTTTTTAAACTCTGCTTGTAGTGTTTTCTTAGAATAAGAGCTGTGTTGTATTTTGTCTCTCATAAATTCATAATTCGGGCTGATCCATAAACGTTCTCTTATCCAATAAAAACAGTTAGGTATAAGGAGTTTAATTAACGTTGTTAATTTACGTTCTCTGTATTTAATGAATCGTATTGCCTTGTAGTTTTTAAAGCATTAACCACAGGTAAGTTACACAAGTAACGAATATTACTGCTTTTTAATTCTGATGCCATTTTTAAAAGCAATTCTCCACACTTCATTTTCATATTTATTATTAATTCTGTGGATATTGTTAACCTACTAAAATATTTTATATAATTTAAGGAACGTTAAAAGTTGTATTCTTCTTGCGTATGAATGATAGTTTACGATATTTGTATAATGAATGCGTATATAAATGGAATCATAAATCATGCAATGTGATGTGGTGTGGCATGTGGTATGTGGCAGCTTCTTTGCTGCCCAGATGAAAGAGAAGGCATTATGGCTTATTGTCGCTTCATGCGGTTTAGTTCTTAGGCGCAATGGGTAGCAGATTGAATTATGTAATATTATTATAATACTGGGAATCTTTACCGTGTGTGGCAAGGTCTCTTTTCCTTGTTGAACCATATGTAACAAACTCCAGATTATAGAGTTTACGATTTGAAATTGCTTGTTCCATGCATTTTAATCAACTTATTTTCTTTTACAAAACCTACTAAATGCACATACAGCATACACAACAGTGTAATCTTTATCACCCCAAATATAAGATGATCTGTCATATTCTAGCTTGTTTTAAAACGTGTTGTAAGGACTCGCTGAAGATGGCACAGTAGTGCCGAAACATGTTGGAGTAATAAAAAGCTACACTACAGTGTATGTTGTATGTATATTTAGTTGGTTCAGCCACAAAAAAAAAGTTCTAGAATTTTTGGGGGTTTGATTACTCTAGTATTCCAGGGTCTAGCGCAATGATTCCCAACCTGGATTCCGCGGTACCATAAGGTGCCACACAACAGCGTTAGGGATTGCGTGAGAAATCGCGGAATAAGGGCAAAACATTTTAAAATACTGCGAAAAAATCCAGTTTTCGGTATTCGGGAAAAAAGTATATGACAGAAATCTATCTTGCACAGAACTCTGCGGCTTGGTCTTCTAATAAATCATCAGGTAATTCCAGACTGTAATACAGAAAGGATCTGTAACGATTGGTGGGATGCGAAGTACCAGTTTGCGCCAAATGTCGCATGAATTTTCCGCTATCCGTAATCTACTCCATTTGTCGTGGAACTCTCAGTCAAGGACAAGTTAGTGTCACTGGTATTTAGACCACTTTTCCACGCACAAATTCAGGATACAAACAGTGCTTTGCCTTTGGGGTTATGGTTGCACTACCAAGGGGTTATGAATGCCCATTTACTTATCTGACAACAAATCACTAGAGTCTCTGTAATTGTCGGTTGTGGTAGTATGGCCTACGGGTGAGGAGCGGGGAGGGAGGGGGGTGGCCAATGTCTGATATGTGTTTGTGTTTGTTTTATGCACTCTCTTGAACATTACACCACGTGCCTAACATCAGGGGAGCTATGTATTACACACCACTGCCCATAGCAACACTAACATTAATTTTCGAAAACCTTCGATATTTGAGGTTTTCTTAACGATGTAATCGAGGATTCCGGTTTGCAGGTCTTGGGCCAATGCCCCTTGAAGGAGAAGTAGATACGTTCCTTCGAAACGTCGGCAATCACTCGCCAAAGATGCAAGCGTCACGTTTCATAAGATCGGAATGCTAAGCTTCATTCATTACAGGCGTCTCTGCAGTGAAGATATTCTACGGATATCTTTATCCTTAAACAGTGAAGATATTCTACGGATATCTTTATCCTTAAACAGTGAAGATATTCTACAGATATCTTCATCCTTAAATACACTGATCCTTTACTACTACCGATTCCATGCGGGGCCGCTGGGATTCTTCATTGACTTAATCCTTCCGGTCGCACTGTGGCCCTGGGATCGACTCAGCCTCTAACAGAAATGAGTAGCAGGGATATCTCCTGGGGAGTAAAGGCGGCCGGTATGTAGGGCTGACAACATTACCACTTTCATGTGCCGACTGTCTAGAAATCCTGGGTGCCTCAACCTCTTGGAACCCTCAAGGTCTGTCCAGGCCTGTATAGGGGTTGCTGTACCTTTATGGGTACAATCACTACCCTCGGAGGAAAATTTAAATTTTCTGGGATGTTGCATCGTGTTAACTGGGAAACAGTTACAGACCTTTCTAACTTTTTTGCTGCCTCCATCCTCAGGCTTCAGCAATTCAAGGAAATGGAGGCAGTACGCACCTCCATAAATTTGGTAATAATTTGCCATGCGAGTTCTGTGGTTTTAGCAGCGGCGTGATTGAGGTTTCTGCTTTAAAATTGCCAGCGTCACTAGGTATTTTGTTTGCGACGTTTGGAGAAAACGTAGTGGCCTCAGCGTCAAAGCTCGGAAAGACCCTTGTACTTTTCACAAGTTGACACGGGTAACAACGCCGTTATGAATAGCTTAAGTCTCACATTATATTCGGCGTCAAAGTTTGAATACTCAGGTTCTTTCCCACTCCCTTCTTAGACACTTTATTCCTCCACCGACGTTTTGGCAGTCCAGTGAGTTTTCCTTTAGTTATAAAGTTATACGTTTCTTGGTATACAAAAAGGTCCAGTTGTTTCTATAGGGTGTGAGCAGTTCTGTATATTATCCACGATTTTCTCATCTAAATTAAACACAATTCCTTTCTGGCCCCATTTTTCAGGCAGTTAGTCGCCGGCATCTCATCGCGTGGTGCAGGTTCATTTCTAAGCCATTCTGTATGGAATTTATGGCGGAAAAATTGGCAGTAGAACACGTTTCTCTCTACGTACGTACTTCTACTATAGTATCATCCAACCAATGCTCCATACTCATCCTTTCATCTATCATCAACGCTATACAATCTTAAATATTTACAGCGTCGTTAAATAATTAACTTAAAAATAGTTCCTATTTCTTGTATTCCTTAATTGGTCTTTTAATTCAGGGCACATTTGCAGCCAAATTTCTGAGAAATATTTTCTTTCCCGTTTATCTCCTTTGTTGTTGTTCCGTTTATGACAATATTACAAAGATGCACGTTCATGTTGGGCATCGCTGTGTTAGATGATGCTTATAATTCGTCTTATTTATCCTTAATATTATATAATGATGCTGCTTCATCAAGACGATTGCAATGGGAAAACCAAATTGGATGTTTAGACCTTGGAATATTTGAAGCCCTCCTGAACTCTTTCAACCAGTATTTGCCTTCAAGGTCTGAAACAATAAAGAATCTGAGGAGAATGGTATCCTTTATGTCGGACTTAAATCGTGAGACTCTCTGATACAAAACGGGCACCTTAACCTGGTTCCAAGTTGCCCTGTGGGCCGTCAGTCAATTAATATTCTGGACTACTGACTATTAGGAGTAAATGTTTATGCGACCAATAAATCCATAAATTAAAATTAATAGAAGCATACTTTGTGACGGTAAATATTAACCGATTTATTATTAGGTGCAGTAAGATAAAACAGTAACATATGAAGTCCTTAGCTAAAAGACACTTTGCAAGTAAACACGACGTAGCTAAAGAGCGTTTACAAATAAATTTTACTGCCTTCTGCTATTTGGTGTCGCGTAGTTCGTGTCCTGCTTCACGGTAAAATGAAGAGTAGGCCTACATATTTACCTCGAAGACAGAAGCAGCAAACTCATCCGAAAGGATTCTTCTACGCCGATGTCAAGGGTCCAGTTTCTTCCGAAAATTCGTCCGTACCTATCAAATGACACGGTGTCACACGCTAGACGGCAGTAACCTTCTCAACTTTGCCTTGAAGGTATCAGCTCTGAGGAGGTTATGGAAGGTTTGTCAGTAGATTACACACATGCTGGGTTTGATTCTTGGAAGTGACTTTGGGTATTGATATCTCCGGCTCGCCATTTCGAATTAAATTTGGATGTGAAGCTCTTCGATAACCACCTGGCATTCGCTCCCACAAACATCATGACTGGAAAGAGGGCGGTTGGCAGAAGCTTTAAGGGAAAAGGGGAGTCAGCGAAATTTGTTAATGTTTATCACAAGCAAAGCTGGCTGTTCCTGCGCCTAAACAAGTTTAAAATAAATTTAATGTGTCCCATGACCGTGCACTATATTATACAAAAAACATTAATCACCAACAAATGCACAAAGAGTTTTTTCATCAATTGTAACACACTCTTACATGTTTCGACCCTGCTGGGTCATCTTCAGGGAGAACTTTCTGTTGTCGTTACACTAAGGTTGCACTTTACAGTTGAGAGAGAATGTGCTGTTGACTGTGTACCGCGTTGTTTTTGGAGTAGTGAACTCTCTGCGGTCCTGGCTTGCAGTGCAAGCCGGGACTGCAGAGAGTTCACGCGTCCAATACACGGTCAACAGCACATTCTCGCTCAACTGTAAAGTGCAACCTTAGTGTAACGACAACACAAAGTTCTCTCTGAAGATGATCCAGCAGGGTCGAAACATGTAGGAGTGTGTTACAATTGATGAAAAAACTCGTTGTGCATTTGTTGGTGATTAATGTTTTTTGTACAAATTTAAAATAATTCACTTCGTACATAAATTGCAAACTGTCATGACAAAAGCACGGAAACATGAGGCTGCGAACTAGGAAAGCCTTCTCGACTGTGGATGACCTGCTGCCAGCAAATGTGTACGTCTTCATGCTGAAACTCCCTACATTTTAAGTGAGTAAATACATGAATTACCCATATACAAAAAACAAACACTTTTGCTTCTGAAACTCCACAACTGTTTATTAGTACTTTTCTTTCTATGAACCTGCAGCCCAAATTGGGCCCAGGCAGCCTCGTTTTAAGGCATTTAGATCACACACAATTAGACACACACTACTTTTCATTCCATGAAGCTGCAGCCCAAATTGGGCCCAGGCAGCCTCGTTTTAAGGCATTTAGATCACACACAATTAGACACACACCCGACATGTCTGCTCTGAACGAGTGATCAGTTCCTTATTTGATACTAATATCTAATAACATATTAAAAAATTTCTACTTACGTACGTTTTGGATCTTCGGCCTATCCAACACACCGCTGTTCAGAAAACTGAATAAAAATGAGGGGAAAAAGTTCAATGCTCGAAATTCGGTAAGGTGAGAAGTTGTTACATATAGAGTCACAGTTATCTTCACTGTTTGAAGTTTGTGTGCCTTACGTCCAAGGTCTGGTACCAAGTCGCGAGAGAGTCCGTTTTAGCATTTTCGATCTTGGATAGGGAATGCTCGTTAGAGAAATAAAGCAGGTAAGTGAAATGTTAAAGTGAGGAAATTGCGTCACAAGTCCATCACCCACGGTTCTCCATCAGTGTGTCTGAAAAGGGATATTGCCGGCACACCCGTCTCATTGTTGCGTAACTGCTTCGGCCATAACGACACGTGTAGAGGCGGCAAAAGTCGAAGAGTGAGTGACACTCTGCCGAGCGCATTTCCCAGTTAAAATTTAATGGCTTCTATGAAATGTCTTATTTGCATCCGACTTTAATATAAATTGGGATATATCGACAAATTTTAGTGAAAATTCAAAATATGAAAACTCGTCCGTGGAGGGCGGGCTTGTCCGTACGGCTAGATAGATGGACAGACAGAAGTACGGACAGACATGACGATGAGGGCAGTTACTTTCGCATCTTCGTGGTAGAAGAGAGTAAAACGTGTCGTAATGAACTAGGAAAAGATGGAGAATACTGAATTAATTTGGTTCAGCACAGGGACAGTGTGGGATTCCCTGAATATTTTACTTAACATGCTAGTTGCATTAAAGATGAAGAATTTTTTGACTAACTGACCAACCAGTAGACTCACAGGAACTCAGACCCACGGAGATTGTCTCTTATTATTTCATAGTGGGAAATAGTCTGTTCCTCTGACAACATTAACCCTTTAAAGACGAAGCGTATCTGTTTTATATAAGGACTCAGTGCGTACCGCGCTGTAAACACTCTCCACTTCGGTTATAAAAACCAATCTCTTAATGTTTTATAAGGCAAAAGTTGCTGTCTGCTCTGAGATCCGTACAAAACACATAAACGCAATGTGGGCACCACGTAGAATTTTTTAATGTTAAACCTGGTCGTATGTAAAGTTACCGCTAGGCTTTAAAAGGTTAATGTTCTTCATTAAAGTCTTTACGAAGCTCACGCTGTTCTAGACAACAAAAATTAGGCTCTCAAAACGAAATTTTATAGACACCGTGTTAACCGAAACCGCAATACGACTGAATAGGCATAGTTCGTGTGTTATTGAGGGGCTATTCAACCGATTTTACATCTCACTTGTTATTTTACAGCTATGAGATAACATATTTTAAATGTCTACTACCTTCAGCAAAGCCATTAAAGAAACCCCCCAGTTAGCGAAGTTCAGATTGTATAAATTCGTACCTGTACACAAATCCGGATCTGGCTTGACGACTTTGCCTTATGGGTGTGAAGCTTCTGGACCAACAAATCAGCTATAATTTTTTTTTGCAGTCTGTGAGTAGCTACTTCCTATATCTATGTGCCATTAATGATTATCAAGATTTAAAAAAATTCTAGTTTAACCAGTCTTCTTAGTCGCTAATTAGCGAACATTCCACCGCAAAGTACTTGTATGAAAACCTCACACTGAAATACTCAAATCACTTCTACGTTTCGCCAAAAAAAATTCTGGATATTACAAACCGGAGACTATTTTTAAGTCCAGCTGCTTGGGAATCAAGACCTAAAGAATCCTCAAGGGGTATAATAAGCAAATCAGTATCAGTATCAATACAAATATCTTTGCTAGACAACAGATCTACGTGTCCAATTTAGCAACATGTTTCGACCTAAATTAGGTCATCTTCAGTCTCTTCAGCAACTTTGAAAAACACATTGAGGAAGATAATGTAAAACTAATCGCTTCTCATGCATAAACTTTGAGATGAGTATAACAAATTAAAAATGCCAAAAAGAGTAACACAAAATAGAATAAAATAGAATAATACACGTTAATCGGAGTATTATATAAATTATTTACAAGTTACATTCCATTTCTTAATCAGCAAAACGATTACTTTACACATATTCTAAGATTTCAACTAAAATAAATTCCTTCCTTACGTATATTTGCCCCTATACAGAACTTTTAACTCACTGGAATTATTAAGCGGATAATTTCAAAGCGCACGCAAAATATATTCGAGCATTTAATAAGCATGTAGCGTCTATTAAAGAAAGAAACTTCAACACGAAATTTTTTTTTATCTACGAAACTTCATGTAGTTTAAAAAAATCACAAACTAAAGCAGATACCCATGAGACAGTTATTTCCCTTTCATCACTCAGTTGCAAGCCATTCGAAGATATTTTCCTCTCTACAGAAACCATTTCGTTGTGGCGCACCAAGTTGGGAAGTGTTATCGTTGCTTGGCACCTAGCAAAAGAATTTAAGCCTGCAGGATGCCAAAAGCTTGACTCCTGAGTAAGACAATAGACCAATATATACCCCAAGGATAAATTTTAATAAAGACTTATAAAGGAAAATGTCATCCAAATCCATTTATCTAGAATGACATTTTATCCGCACTTGCAGAAGGGCAGACGTGCAGAATTTTCTGCAGTGTATTCGTTTGAGAAAAATTAATATACCTCCCCCTATATGACAGACAGAAATGAAATCAAGTCTGTGTTTGCATTAATCTGATACATAGGCTTATGATTATATGTATTTTGCATATTGAATATTTAAAGCAAAACTATATTTAAAGTTCCATATAGGGCAAATCATAAAAAAAGTGAAATGTATATTTCCTTACTTGCAGGATTGCTCCTAAGAGAAAGATTAAATGCACTTTTATTTTACATGTGAATTATGCGAAATGCATATAACACTAAGCCTACTGATGAATATGAGAAGATCATTTAGGTACACTTAAACTGGTCCCTGTGTTTAATGATTCGCAAGACATGAAGTGTCCGAAGAGGCGGTACAGACACGCCCTCCTAATCCGTATCCTAGGCGGAAGATAGTGCTCAGCATATTTTGTAGATATTTCCCTCTTCCCAGGGTTTGGCACTTCTTCGGTACAATGTCATTTAAAAGTACCTATTTTTGAGGCTGGACTCAATATATTACTTTCGTATAATGTATTGTAACATGAAGTACCTCTTTTCGTCTTATCTGACACCAGAACTACGGATATTTAAATTAGATTTTGCGGCAAAAATGTCAATCCTTAGGAATCGGGCACTTTCCAGAAGCAGTGGGAGGTTTCCCAGCTAGTATTCAAACCCAGAAATAATAATAACACTGTTGTTAGGTACCCGCGTCTGCATCAACGATGAGAAACTTTGAAATGATAGGCAAGTGCCTGCCAGTGAAATAAAGTAAAAATTCTGCTTCACGTGTCTCAAAACTTTCAGTGCCAACCACCCAAGATACCAAAGATGTCGCGGAATTTTTTAACTCTTGAATGTTTCGAGTTAAATTAAAATTTCGAACGCTATACTTCACCTTATTTGCTACCCCACAGAGAACAAACCCCGTCTCCACTACACAGACTAATAAATTAATGCTGTTAGAGAAAACATCGATGGTGATTGTGAGAACAATAAGAAGCACAAAAATGTATCGTGTGGACAGGATTGTTTCCTGAAAGTGTTACAGCTAGTGGTGTGTAAATGCTACTGATGTTTAAACCTGTGTATTTATTGACATTTTTGTTCAGAAATTCAAAGTTTTTTTCCTGCCATCGCTACCCTACATTTTCGCCTCGGCCGTGCGTAGGTCATTACATGCAGCAACACAAAGCGATGGATATATCATATACAAATATAAATGATCTGATAGGCGCTGTTACTTCACGCATTTGTACGTGTATAATCTATCTCGATATTGAAAGAGTTAAATGCCACTAACTCTTCTCCAAACTCTGGCCTGAAGTCACGATCCTTTCAAGTGTGTTACTGTTATTACACAGGCCTACTCAGTCTACAGAACCTTAACTGCAGCTCTCAAACTATACATTCTTCATCTGCATGAAGGGCTTAGGAAACGAGTTTATTAAAATATCATTTTAGGTTAACCGTGGAATAAGAATGTTCAAGAACTGCCTGGAAAAAATTGTAGAAACGCCACGCCATCTAGAATGGTAGAGGCGATTCGAGGTAATCACGACGTTGAATATTGAAATTAGTGTCTTCTCGTGAGTGATCCCGTGCAGTGTGGTAGAAATTTACCAACGTGTCAGGATAGCTTCAGCGCCTCCATCTTCAGAACAGAAGATATCAAACATTTGTTTCCTCCTAAAGGTTGGTAAATTTCTGCCATACTTCTCGGTGTCACAAGCCAGTAGACAGTAAGCTTCACAGTACAACGAATGTCAGCCAACATGTCTTGAAGAAACAATAGACTTATGCAGCTGCCTCCTTAGTGTTTCGGCGGCATATCTTTACGGAGCCATCTCGCAGGAAGGTTGGGTACCCGGCTACCTGGGAGGTATTGGTTATTAATTTCTATCCGTGAAGATATGGGATATTGATGATGCGTATGGCGTTACTCATTTGTTCTACATGACAGACAATTAACCGGAGGCACAACGTCACGTTGATAGCATGTGGCGAACTGGGTTAGCTGCAATGAAATGCCTTGGGTTTGTTTATGATTAAAACAGTGGTTACTGAGTGCTTCAAAAGGAATTAGAGCTGCAAGTGAAGAGCAGACTGATGTGTGAGTGAAGTAAATATGTAAGTAGACTGTTTTTCAAAACAAGCGTGCAGTTACGTTTAGGCAGATTCCAACAAGGCGTTTCACATTCTTAAAAAAAAATCTGTTTATTTTTTCAGGAACTGTACAAGAAAACTTTTCTGTGATGTGGACAGTGCAATTTGATCGCGTTATACAGAATTTGCAACGTTATCCGAAAAAAGTTTCTGCTTGCATGTCTTATGTGCATTACTCACGACGTATTAATATTTCCTCAAATATGGGTTGAATTGTAAAAACAATATACAGAATGGCACAAATGTGACGTGACACGATGTTCATGTTGTAATATTAACATTACTGGTGGAGGATATAATAAATAATTCAGTCTAAAACAGCTTCAAAAATTAATAACTTTTGTTTGTATGAACTTTCTACGTGTTAGGACCGATCGGGTCATCGTCACTTTGTAAAACTGTGAGAATGGGATCTCTCCATCCATACAGTGATAACTGTAATTGTACATCTAGCCTCCTTTTATATATTTTACAAGCCTGGCGACTACATGATCGGGTAGAAAAAAGTAGAAATTTTCTAGGAAAAAGTTGCTGATTTTGTAATGAAATATTTCTGTTATCCTGCATTACTTACTATAGTATTAACATGAAGAGACTGCATTTTGCCACACAACGTTGTGCACACATTCGTCGTATACTTCTTATTTTAAAGACCGGTTATGTCGCAGAACAGTCTTAACCTACTGATCTGTAAAATTGGCACGCGCGGAATGTGTTTTCTGTGAGGCAGGAAAGAAACTCTGATATATACTTTAGACGAAAATCATTTCTCAAAAGGATAAACAGTTGTTGGATGACCACAGGACCAGATTCCTCTGCTATAATTTGTTGTTAATTAGGAATCCGCTTTAATTTGCTGGGAAACGGCCTAGTCACAATTTTCTTCACAATCCATACTGGCGCCTGACGGGAACTGGCGCCGCGACTCTCTCTGTAGGATCGCACACATCAGGTACGTTTTCAGGGAGACTCTGAACACCTTCTCAGTTTCTGTGACTTTATCGGACTTCTTACACTGCTATAAATGGCTCTGGACAAAGGGGTTAGGGTAATGTTCTCACATCAGTCCACCCTCGTCTTTTACCAGGCTTTCACTAAAGCACGAGAATCGGCGAAGTCATAGAAATACTGGTTCTGAAATTATTATGCTCATCTAAACGTAGGTGAGACCCATCACTTTGGTGCGAGAAAAGTGAAATATTGCAGGAAATAAAAAAAACGCTTCTAAATTCATTTTTCAATAAATCTTATATTACTAAAATCTTCGTGAATATTTCATTATCTGACGAAACTTTTGCTTGATAATACGCAATGTGAAAATAAACCTCAGCATTTTCATAATTCGTTCCCCGCGCAAGTGTAGCGTAAATGTGACTCATACGCAAATGTGAAAAAAAAAAAAAGAATTTAAAGAAACTAGAATGAAGTGTTTGTTAACTACAGTTGTGTAACAAAGTGATAAACAAAGTGACTTCAAAGAACTTATAAGACGAAACGAGATATTGGCGACATATAAGTGTATCTATATTTGTGCGTAGATAATAATTTTCAACAGCGTGACAACCACTTCTATGATACTAAACTTTAAAAAATCGGAAAAATAAATGCGGGAAATAGTGGCAGAAGCTCCTTTACCACCCTACGTAGTATACGGCGTTCATTGCGCTGATTTTCATGAAAATCATAATCACTCAATATATAACGTGTAACCTTCTGCTTCCTGATCTAGTGAATGTGTCTTTTCCAGTAAGAACTGGTGTCAGTCATCCTTATTGGTTTACTACTTATTGGCAGACTTCAGGAGATATCGATCTTACAGAATGCTACACTGTCCTCCTTTTTGGAAACATTGTGGTATTCTGCATTACAGCAAAGAAAACACATTTGCTCCAGACGCTTTATATGCAATAATATTGTAGACACTTGCTTACAGGCAACGTCTGGTTTCCCCACCAAAACCCTGTATTCATTTCTCTTCTCCGCCATACGTACCACACTGTCCGCCAATCCCACGCTCCTCGGTTTGATCACACGTTTATTATTTGGTGTGGGGTCAGATCATCAAAATCCCATTTGTGTAAATTTTTCGAGTATAATATTACTTTCTCGTACTTAGCCCCAAATATCTTCCTCACCACACTACTCTGGAAGAACCTCAGCCTATGTTCTTTTAATGCAAAAGACCAAGTTTCACACCCATACAAAATATCGGAA
The DNA here is from genome assembly GCA_013340265.1 of Coptotermes formosanus. Classification (NCBI taxonomy): domain Eukaryota; kingdom Metazoa; phylum Arthropoda; class Insecta; order Blattodea; family Rhinotermitidae; genus Coptotermes; species Coptotermes formosanus. The sequence continues at coordinate 525,971 of BLKM01009851.1, read as the reverse complement.
AAAAATACGATTCGGTGTACTTTATTCTTTATGGCTTGAGCTAGCAAACGGGAAGACAAAAGATTCAGGGCCAAAGAGTGGCTGGCACTCTCCGAATTTAATTTTGCCTTCATTGGACGCTGTGAAAAGGAAAACAAAAATTATTTTCTCAAACCCGAACTTCCCAGTCGTCCAGCCCGTAGCTCAAACAATACTCGTACTGACCCATCTAACTGAAACAGCTACGATGCTCAATCTTCACATTTCAAAAGACACCGATAGGCTTTTGTGAGTACGAGATTGCCTCGTAATCATCCTGCATGACTGAAATACATATGGTACCTTGCATCGGCAGTCAGGAAACACATAACGTGACCGCGCTAGCAATTCTTATTGAGGTAGGCCTAGAGACGTTCCCAAACAGAAGAACAAAGGCTTCATTAAAGACACGGAGACATGATTACGCTCAACGATAATCTAGCAGCACAAATCCACTGAATTTTAATTGGTTGGATAATCACTGAAAAGATTCAAAAGTATTTAAGTGTATACATGCACAGGTTTCCAAGAAACACAAACCTACCAATTTTATGTAACTACATTTTCAAAGGACAGTAAAATAGTTTTAAACGGTGGTCGCTTATGTAAAATTCTCCATCTTTGATAGGTTTCATTCCTTCCTAATAACAGGCCGTAAATTTTGAAGCACATAAAAAAGACATTCAGAAATCTTACTATACCTCCAACTTTCATGAGAATTCTTAGAAACACATCTATCCTTATATTCATTGCAGTTCTCTGAACATAAAATTCTTGGCAAACCGCAAATATTTATCTGCTTTACGGGCTAATATTAGGTTTTGAAATCAAGGTAAGTGCAGCTCAGCCTCTCTAAAAGTGAAAAATTTCAAGCGTGCTCTTTGTTAGGAATGCTTGCAGAAGAGATGTGACGTTAAAAGGTACGTATCTCCTGCCACTCTATTGGAAGTTTTCGTTCACATAACATATAGGCCTAATCATTGTAATGTGTCTGTCATCTGTCATCATTTTACACGTCATGGTACATGGTTTTTTTTTGTCATTTAAAGTAAAATTATCCCATCTGTCGCAGTGTCAAATTCTATGCGGAAATAAGGTCAGTGTAGCTGCACATACTTATACACAGTGTCGCTAAAATAAAATTACACGTAATTCACTCATTTCATTCACTTTAACGTACAGCTATTAACCCGCTGTTGTGAAAATTATCTTTGCCCAAAATGTCCATCATCAGTGCCAACTACGACAATGGTATTCTTGTACGAATATGTCCTAGTGCAATAAGCATAAAAAAAATTCATTCTCAGACCTCAGCTCACCTTGGTTTATACATTGTTCTAAGTGTGTCCCACAAACAACAGTCTAGGAAATCTGTGTGAAGTTAGGTGATCATGGTGGCTACTCCGAGTACTCTTTATATTTCTGTACGTATTATACATATATAAACGAGACTGTGTATGTTGATGGAGACATCGTATTTTAAACTTCGTTTTATGATACATTAGAATGCCTCGTACTTACATAGTTTCGTACTTAGTAAGGCTAAATTACAAAGTTAAACCCGACTTAGGAGATTTCTTCCAAAAGTGCTCATCACAATAGCAACTTGCAAACACCATGCAATACAGGCACACAGAACTTACTTCAGTCTGTTTTAATAGAGTGTGCCAGCAGGTATGTTTGATCAAATACGTTATAAGAAATAATTTCTGATCCCATACAATATAAGCTATGTATGTGCATTAACACCTTCGCATATTGACCCGGTATTTGGGTGTTGGCATTGTGTGGAAGTGATCTGCGTTGCCAACATTTCGGAAAAAAAAGTATTCTTTCGCCTGTAGGATCGAAGAATATAATAAAGTCCGTTTCCACACATCGCCAACGCCCAAAAATAGAATCTGCCGTAACATTAAGTTACCGTGCAAGCTGAAAAGTCAGCGTCTCTGCAACAATATATGCCTATTTGTACCTGGTCGTGTTAAATGGACACTGAGGTCAATGAAAATTTTTAAACATAAAGAGAGATAAAGTTGTCCCTGTGCACGTCACGGAGGCATATGGGGGAAGGAGAGGTATAATTCCATCGATTCTTAACCTCAGCGCCAGGTGGAGGTAAAAGTCGCGGACAGTATAGTTCACCTCCAGAGGAAAAGCTACAGATTATTACTGAGTAGGGGACAGGGTGGGCCTCAGTATTCTGTGGACGTTTCGGAGAAAAGGGAAAACTTACTCCTGGCCACAAAAAAAAACACAATTCCTGGGGCGTCCAGGGTGTCACCTACCCCTGTACAGACTAGGCTAAAAAATTTCAAAGAACATATTTAAAATATTAGTATTGTATCTGCTCGAATAAACTGTTAAGAGAAATGAGTAAATGAATAATATGAAAACTGAATGCACCATTCAAACATTCTACAAGAGTATGAGGTTTAAACAGGAACAGGAGAAGCCCAGGGTAGGCAAAAACTCATAAGCTTATGTCATGCATATTTTTAAACACACGAAAACAGCTCACGTTACAAAATAACATATGCGGGTTTCATTTCATTTTTCTGTCTGTCTGTCTCTGTCTCTCTGTCCCTTTCTGTCTCTCTTTCTCTCTGGTATTATTTTCCCTATCTCCTCTTTCGACATCCGTTTACTCTCGTACTAATTGAAGGAAAGTACCGAGAAAGAGTTGTTCTCCCCAGTACCTGTCGGCATGCTGTGTTATTACACACAGTAATTAATTACTTTATCCCGCTCCTGGTGGTATAAGAAGCTTTCTTCTGACTCGCGTCCACGGCAAAGTTCCAAAAGGAATCTGACCATTGCCAGGGCTGTTGTAGTCACGCCGGTGTACGAAACGCTACGGATCTCAGCACCACTCTGCCACCAATAGCTTCGTAGATGTCCGACTTCCATTCACACATACAGTTAGCCATACCAACCAGTGGCATAGATAGGACTTTTGGCGCACGGGGCAAGCAATCACAATGGCTTAAAATGAGCTTACAAAAATCACATATATTGAATTTCCTTTTATTTGATTCAATAAGCTAAAATCTGATAAGAGCAGAAAATCAACTTTTTCCAATTAAAATATTTGTTTTGTTGCGCATTTTGCCTCTTCTTGGACTCTACCAACCGGGGGGGTGACACCGCTTACCCCGCCCAGCTACGCCCGTGAGAACTGCTAATTTGAAGAAACACAGTCTAGAGAAATTGATAAGCAGTCAGATGGAAAATAAATTACCTGCCTTTTAAGAAATTACGTAATTTATTGCTGTTTTCATAAGACCTTGCCCCTGGAGTGTCCTTAGCCATTTGAATCCAGGTTTAATCTTCATACTTTTCTTTTTGCCTTATAATATTCACTACACAACCCTGCCATCTACGTTTAGTTCTGAAGCGATGTCTTCCTTTTATGTTTCAGGCTACAACTTTTTGCTCACATTTCACCTCCCTCATGCGTGCTACGTACCCATCCAAATAATCCTCCTTGATTTGATCCCCGTTATTATTTTTGATGACTACTCTAAATTATCAATTTCATCCCTTTGCAAAATTCCTCGCCATCCTGTTACATACTTCCAAGAATATATCTGTATAGGAGATAGGCTAATGTAATTCTGAACTGTGAAAGGCATAATCAAGGATCAAAAATGACAAGCAACAACTAGGAAAGAAAGAGCAGGGAAGAAAGACAAGACAGTGAAACTACTGTGAAGAAGAGAGGTAATGTACGTGTAAAGCAATACTGTGACGCGTTCGCTTAATGTTTATACCCCTCGGCTGACCTAAGGGCCTCATACCCTTTCACCCGAAGACAGCGCTTTATCGCGATTTGGTGTCGCTGGTAACAAAAAACCGTAACGAGGCCTTTATGTAAAGTGCTCGGTACTTTTTCTGATTGTAATCAAATTTCGAGTTGCTTGACACATTTTCACGAAAGTCTCAGTATCAGATTCTAGGAAAATCCGTCCAGGGAATCCGAGCTGATACGTGCGGACAGACAGACGGACGGACGGACGGACAGACAAACAGGCAGGCAGGTAGACAGGTAGGCAGACAGACTGACAGACAGACAGACAGATGGACAGACAGACAAACAGACAGACAGATGGAAAGACAGACAAACAGACAGGCAGGCAGGCAGGCAGGCAGATGGACAGACAGACAGACAGACAGACAGACAGACAAACAGACAGACAGACAAACAGACAGGCAGGCAGGCAGGCAGGCAGGCAGGCAGACAGACAGATGGACGGACAGACAGACAGACAGACAGACAGACGCGACGAAGGTACTAGGCGTTTTTCACGAGTACGCGAATATTGCTAAAGAGGATAAGAAGGTATTAATTTTCTGAAGACTGACAAAATAAATCACGATTGTTTCTATACAGTTCAGTTCCTGCCACGCAGAGAACACAGTCCGTGTCGATTATAAGAACAATCGATTAGTCATGTTTAGGGATATGATCGACGTTTGATGCAAAAATCATACAAGACGCATAAGCAAACTGTGTATTAAAAATGCCGAGTTTGATAACATTAGAGAATATGTGCACATACACAAATGTCGCTGGAATTTCCAAGGCAACATACTAATGTTAATGGTGTCAAATGCATATTACAGCTGTTGCGTCCCAAGTTTGAGAATCTCTGACGTACAGGACTGCTGTTGTCATTGCTACAAGAAATTACCTTCAGGGAAGAGTTAATGGTAATCATAAAGTGCCGTGGGGATCAGAAGCTATCTGGCGGCCTTCGTCCGGCTTTCCTGGAATTCTTCATCGCTAGGCTCCGGGAACTGTAAAATGCACTAAAAGATCCCCTAAAGTTGTGGTTTTCTTCAGAATTATAGGTTACAGCACAGAGATGACCACATTGTGCAGTGGCGCGTGTTTCTTGAGCGAAAGCAGTAAAATAAGACGAAATGGCCTTACAGAGTTTCCAAGCGACAACAGATAAGGCAGGTATGTAGTAACATTGTGAGTGTGTGCATACCGACACACTGACGGTTTCGTAAACAAGAAGTCGATTGCTATAGCACTCCATAAGGCGACCAGACAAAATAAGAACAGCGAAAAATTCAAACCGATCCACGATGATGTGCAAGAATAAAAAGAAGAAGAATATAAGTACAACTATAATTGTAATTGTATTCTTGTTGTTACCACCCTGAATATGGTCACATGAGTGGCCGAAACATGTCGTTGGTTACTATATAACAAAATTACATCCCTACACTCAAGTGAATTTGTTGGTCTTTTTAAAATCTGTATACATTTCATCAGTGCACAGGAAGTGGAATATATATAACCGATCTGTACATTTCGGAGGCGAGAAAATTTCTTATCCTGCTGTGAGTCGAACCATAATCCTTCAGCTCTCCATCTCGTAACCTAATCACAATACTAATGATGCCACCCCTGCTCCAACAGTGGGTCTATGTCTGCAATGAAACGTTGTTAACCAGAAAATTTTCCCTACTTTCGAAGAGTCCACACTCATCCTCCTGTTCAGCAAGTACGAACACGGGTTCCTCGCGGTTAAGGCGGCGGGGGTATGAAGCTGACCACTTACTTCCAAATAGTGCAGAGCTTATAAATATATGACGCTAAAAATTCACTCACACATATGCCTTCATGGCATGTGGGAGGGACAACATTATGTTTACCTGCTATCGATAGGCACCAAGGCCAATAACATATTCTAATACGCAAAGAAATAAGTAATTAATTTAGCAACTAAGTACGTGTAGTTTGTTTGCTTGCATGTTTCCACGCTTCTTATAAGATCCTTTCACAACATGAAAGCAACTTTGTACACAATTTGGTTTAGCTACGCCTGACGCTTCCAGTGACGGCAACACTCTTCATTTTCTAGTTTTTGTCCATTTTTTCGTAACTATGTTAACATCCGTAAAATTTATGTAAGTTGGCAGGTATTTTAATATCATGTTCTGCCACCCTGGAGACTAACATTAAAACAGACCACAGAGAATCAAAAAGGGTGCCGACAAGGTAAAATTAAGGTTTCAATTAAGCGGGAGGAAGTAATTCAAAGCCGAAGCAGCATTTGGTCGGCCTGTAGGCAGCGCGGTGTGACGTAGCTGCCAGTGATCATGAAAGTTGTGCCGTTTTGAGACGTGACGATTTCCAGTCTAGACAGGTCTACTCTCTCTGAATCCTTCTCGTTTCTGTGTTTTTTTTTAGAGTCCATAAACTAGAATTTGTACGCCATGAACTTCCGTTTGTCAGGCTGCGGTTTTCATTTCCAGGATTACGAAAAAAATTTGGAGCACACTTGGTACTGGCGAGACCATATACCGAGCGTAGGACGGAAAATTTAATATTGCTCGCTGTTGATATAAAATAAGCGTTCTCTAAATTGATCAGTAATAATCTTAATGACCATCATCATCATAATCATCATCATCATCATTGGCATCATCAGCAGCTTCATGATTTGGCCAGGGTTCATGGAAAATATATCGTGCGTAAGAACGGAGGCATAAATAACAATAATAACAATAATAATAATAATTGTTTTATACGCAAGAAAAATACACAGATAAGAAACAACAAATGGAAAAAGCAGAAATAAAGTGCAAGATAGGAGGTAAATAATAATAATGATGATGATGATGATGATAATAATAATAATAAACTTTCTTACTATATGCACTGCAGTGTATTTAGTATGTTGGCTTTGCAAAAATATGTCTGATTTACCATAAACAAATATAGCAAGACATTAGGCAAGACGGCACCTAATGCATGGGGAAAATATGAAGGCATACGGTTGAATTAAATATTCCTTTACTTTTTTACATTAATTGTAATTCATAAAAAGCACTAATGTTGGTCATTGAAGGATCTGGACAAGCAAGGAGTTTCAGTTAGCTATGTGCAACAGAGAGGGGCATGCCTCAATTTTAAATTTCTGTATTTGGTAATTGTTTAAAAACAATCCGGCAGACGAAAAAAGACATTTTTATTTCCAAAGGGTTCATGCGGACTCCGTGGCCCACCCAGCAATGGGGAGCGTCTTCCCCCGAGTTAAAGCCGCCGGGATACGAAGCTGGACACTCCCATCACACTAGTGAACATGGTAATAATGGCTTTCACAAAACACGGATAATTTTCTGACCAGATAATGAACTACTCCCTTGACAAGAGGAACTCTGCTCCATCTAGATTGTTATTTATTTGGTTAATTAATTAATTAATTAGGATATTATCCTTCGTAAATTACGTCTAAACGACAACATACGTAAATCTTACTTTTTTGAAAAAACAAGAATGGTTTCTATTTTCACTGTGCAAGGTAAAGTATTTCTTCCGTATAAAAAAGAATACCTTAGTAAAAGAATGAAGAACAAACGTCTACCGTGGTGAAGGAATCATATATTTTCGTTATTTGTTTCCCCTATTAGAAGGTCGTAAAACTCTTGTGTCCTCCGGTAGGTGTCAGCAGTGTCGGGCCGCCCCGTGGGTGGTCCCGCTCTCATTACGCGGCCATTCAGGGCGATTAGACGAAGCAAATTCGAGACCCGAGCAACAGACTGCAGGAGGCCAAAGAAAACGTTTTCAGACTCTCGTGCCAAAAGCACATTCACAGATGCAACGTAAGTCGAGATGTGTATAGCACGCTCCCTCCCTCCCCCCCCCCCCCTCCGCCCACATTTTTGAATGCGTTTACCGTTTAACAACAGAGTTCAATTCAGTGCAACCATAATTCACAATCCTTTCGTAAGTCGTATTTGAGGCCAGCATGAAACAAATGTTGCAGCTCTGCTCAACGGACGTAATCCAAGGAAATACTATTATGTGGATGGATGAATGAATTCACTTTGTACAGGAAGGAAAGGTCAGGTGGATGGAACAGGTGTTGCGAGGATCATGGCAGAGATGATGTAAGAATCAGGTACTCATATTTAGTTAGAAAACCTGAAGGAAAGAGATCGCTTCGAAGACCACGCCGCAGATGGGAAACTAATATTAAAACTCATCTTGAATAAATAAGGTTCGAGAGTGTGGGGTTGATTCAAGTGGCACAGATTAGGATCTACAGACAGCTTGATCATCTGAGTACCTATCAACTTTTCAAGAACTACTCTGATCCATGGAATTATGCAGTGAGTGTTTTATAACGTCACTTTCTAAATAGTACGTAAAATGGTTGGTATAAACCACACAAAGTGCGTCATCAGTTTAATATAATTGCACCGCTACGCTCGCAATATCTTGGGGGCTGAGCAAGGGATCTCAACGAGGGACGGCTCTGCAGTCATCGCTGGCTCTTGGATCGCTTCGACCACGCCCGTCGAGGAACCGACGCTACCTCGCTACCATACAACGAAGACCTCTTGTAGAAGCATTTAGACAGCAGCTGAATAGCGTCTGCAGTGGTTTCGTAATGGAAGAGGATAGCTGCGTTGTCCTAAATTTTATTCTACTGCACAGATTTATAGTTCTACAAAATTATTATTATTATTATTATTATTATTATTATTATTATTATTATTATTATAAGGTAACTTTGTCCCTGCCCACACACCAAGAAGTCATACAGGGTGAGTGTAGCTATAGGAACACTCAGTCTTAACCTCAACAGTAAATGCATCTTAGTGGTCAGCCTCAAGCCACGGCCGCTTTACTCCCGGCAAAAGAACCCACAGTACCCATTGGATAGGCGGCTGGTTTGACCCCACATCCGGTCTGGACTTTTTGGAGAACACACGTATTCCTGTATTAGTAGTAGTAGTAGTAGTAGTAGTAGTAGTAGTAGTAGTAGTAGTAGTTCATTTCACTTAACGTTTTATAAAGAACTTGTTATTTAAGTACATATTCTGCACACGTTAAATCGACCATAACCTCAAAGCATCGCGTTATCGCCATGTTTGAAATCGTTGCTTTACAAACAACATTTGATACGTAATACGTAGGTACCTTCATGGCTTATAACACGTATGCGCACCATATTGACATAATTATTTCAGACGACTCTGCAGATATCGCCATCAAACAAGAAGTCAAAAAATAAATACACAAATAATGAACAAATTCCCACGGCGGCCATTTCACATAATATTACCTTGACAGAAGTGTCACACCTTCCCAGGGCTTATTACCACATGTCGTTTCAAGACCCTAAAATACCCGCCGGTACGATTGCTCTGCCTTGCCAGTTTCAACTATATAGCGTCGAATGTTAGGAGGATGATGAAAGAGTAACCTGAAAATATTTGGAAGAAAGCGGTTGACGTAATCGAAACACTGTGTCGAAATTTTCCTGAGAAAATCCACGACAAAGGCTCAGTCACAGCAGCCATATTTCCCGGCTGAGATTCGAAGCAGGCACTTGCGCATACAGCGCTGTTGCCGCACCAAACCTTTCAGCAGTTTGATGAAAAGCACGCTTTTTCCTTCTAAAGATTCTTGCTGATAACGCAGCCTTCATTATAAAGCTAAGAGCGGAAGACCAAGCAACCAGTAAGCACGTACCTCTACGTGTCGTTAATCACAAATCTGTAGGAATTTTCTTCATAGTTCAATGTATTGCTTTGGGTTAGTCTGAGTAAACCCATTTTTCCGAAAACACAATTACTACGATGTACCAAATTAGAGGAAGTGGTTAGGGTCAGCAAAATTTGCCGCGTCATGTTATTTCCCTTCTTGTTTACAGTCAACTACGGTCTCAAAAATGTGGTACAGTACCTGCCACAATTTTACTCATGTTCATAATGGCATTAGGCTTTGTATTCCTGTCCCTTCAGACTTCGTCCTTGGGCACGGGATATAAGCAGGCTTGCTTTCACCCACTCGTGATTCAGTCATGTCCTATCCTTGCAAATAAGCCCCTTTGCATTTCAGGCAGGACATAATATAACAATTCCATCTCTAATAAAATTAAAATCACAAAAACGCTGCAGTTAGGAGGTTTGAGCTATTCATAGCGGTGTACCGAATCCACCGGTCTTCTGGGATACGAGGTTGCATCGTTGAATAAGTGGTTCTCGGCGTCTTGAACGCATAGATTAACGTCCTCACTGCTCGTGTGGACCAACGAACAGTGACGTTCACGGCAATACTTCCTTGAAACGTCGGAAACCACTTACTCAGCGAAGCAGGACATTGCGAAAGACCGGAAGTTTTCACTGACGTGCAGAAAATGCTGACAATAACATTTGTCACACATACGTTGTGCTTCTTATTCCTGATTTTTTAAGAGTAGGCTTCATCACAGATATATTTATCACCGCAAGTAATTCGATTTAGAATCTATCGGCTTATGAGTATTTCAGGTAAACTCTTCGGCGTTTTCGTCGTAATCATCATCATAATCATCATTATCACCACCATCACTACATTCTTCTTTTCCTTGTATTATTCCAAATCAACACCTTCTTGATAATCTCAAAATGTTCATGTTTTGATATATTCCGGGGTGTACACTATAAAATGAAATTATAATAGCAGGGAACATCAAATCTTACGGCTCGATTAGATAACATTTTAGTTCTCTAAAGCGGCGGAAATTATGGTTATGGTTTTATGGATTAGGAAGTATGTTTTTATGTTAAGTGGTCACCAAAGTCTCCGTTCCGGAAAGTTGGTAACCACTTATGAAACTAGACGCTGTCGTAACCCAGAAGACAAAAATCTTAAATTATTTAAGACGACTTCATCCCTTAACGTCTCCTTTTTAACCTGTTTTTCGTATTATCTGAATTAGTTTCATTACAAATACCATTTACGTAGTTTTCACCGTACATTTCAGAAATTACATTTTCTGGGTAAAAGAGGCTTCACTTCAGTCCAGTATAATTTTTGCACGTTTCCTCTAATATATATTTTTCATTTTTGTACAGACACGAAAGAAAGTAAGGACTTCGAGTAATGTCCATTCTCTCCGAATCCCAGAAGATAGCAATGCCACCCAGATAGAGAGCCATTGGGCTGCTGGTAGTTCCACTTAATTACAATAACAAAACCATTTCTGTCTTAGGCGATAGTACTAAGTAACCATCCATCAATCAATTTTACAGCGAGATTTGTGGGGAAGTAAAGCAAACATTGTCATCCATCTTACGGAAGTGACAGAAGGAGATAGAGCGACACGACACTGAATCCTCTGCTGCACAGTGTCACAGTATCTACCTTCAGCATCTATGTCACAGAACTTAAGGTCTGTGGGGAGGGGAAGCATATTTTAAGGGTCGTATTGCATATATATAAATTGTAATAACAATTAATTAATGTCACAGATGTCTAGCTGCTTTAACACGGCAGAATATTGGAACGCTTTTATTGATATTAGAACACTTATGCAGCAAAACCTGGAACACATCTAGTGGAACAGTAAATCCAAGAATAATTACTCATATGTGCTTTTGTGCACCCTGTGCAACATTCAAACCTGAAACTGGAGATATGATTTCTGGAAGCTCTGTGTTTAATCTCTGGACACCCTCCACAATTCCAAGCAAAACTGCTAGCATATAATAATTTAGGGACCCTGTGTCTGATTGTTTTCGGGCACTCTTTACAACTCGCCAAGCATAAAGATCGACATTGGTTTGAACCTGATTCTTTATGCACCCTATGCACAATTTTTATGCACTCTGCGCGACTCCCAAGCATGGTGACTTTGGGTATATTTGTGGTGTTCCGTGCCTATTTCTTGGGGACATGCGGTTAGGAAACAAGCCAGCTCGAAATATCACACTTCTGTTAGCAACGTATCGGTTATTTAGAATTCCAAGCCTTTTCGAAGTTAGCCAGTAAACTAATATGCTTAGACAGTACAGAATAAGACATAGCCCGTTACCCAAGATCGATTATTCTGCATTGGGAATCACGCTACCCGTTTATTTATCGGCGACATTTCCTACAAATGATATACTCTAGTTCTGATATATAAATGAAAATTTCAAACATGTAAATTAAAAGAAATGTTGTATAAAATTCCTTGCAAATATCCCTTCCTAAATAAACATAAAAATGGCAAAAAATGACTAAAAATAATCGGATTTTAAAAGAAATAAGGTTTGTACAAGATATATTATCTTAATTACTGCTTGCAGAATAAATGCCAGTAAACTTATAGATGTCAATAAATACATAAATGTAATATCACCACCCCTTCATACGTTTTTATAAAGCTCTGTAGCGTTACAAAATTACTTGAATGCTTCGTGGGAACGTTGCGCATACTGCTAGTTGTCCTCACAATATGTCTTTCCGCTTTCGTATAATTTCTCAAGAAACTGTGACTCTGTTTATTTTCCTCTTGTAGTTTCTCATATTTATTATCTCTACAAAACCAGAAGGCAGTAAATGTTGGCTTAAGTTATTACAGTTTAACAGCTAGTCGTAACAGCAGATCCATTCTTACCTTATTTTGTTTCACAGTGAATTACAAGAACAAAGAAAATTTAAACAATCTTAAGAATACGATAATAAAAATCTGTATTTCACTTGTTGAGATGCCATGAAATCCCTTCGACAGACGTAAAACAACTTGCAGCTATAAAACAGAGAAACAAAAACGAAAAATACATTCGGAGATATATAAAAGACGTTTTCTCCTATCTATTCAGGATGGCCAAATGCCCAGCGACCACCGAGCGGGCAGTAAAGGACGGATTCCTTATGGTCATTTCTGGAGACAATAGTCGCGGCAGTTATTTTAAAACTGAATTTAACAAACATAATCTCTATAACTTCTATTTCACATGAAGCTTGGCCTTGGCCGGGAAATACGAAACCAATTGAGCAAAGGGTTATTAACAGCCTTCGTCTAATAATCGACTTATTATAAATATTAGTCACTCCATTTCAATCCTTGCGATCTCAGGCAGCAGTTAACCTTTTAAAGCCTAGCGGTAACTTTACATACCACCAGGTTTAACATTAAAAAATTCTACGTGGTGCCCACATTGCGTTTATATGTTTTGTACGGATCTCAGAACAAACAGCAACTTTCGCCTTATAAAACATTAAGAGACTGGTTTCTATAACCGAAGTGGAGAGTGTTTACAGCGCGGTACGCACTGAGTCCTTATATAAAACAGATACGCTTCGTCTTTAAAGGGTTAATAAGAAGGCCTAATCTGTATTAAAGAATAAGGACATCTGATCTCTATTTGTGAAAGCCACACAGCTGTTTCTATATCCGATTACTGCTGTAGCCACATACTAACATGGACGCGACGCCAAATGACGTATGTATTGTTATCTTGCTATACGAGGTTTGTGTTTTCAGCGAGCATGCAAAATGAAGGCAACATAATTTCGGCATTTTTGACAAGCAGAAAAACTTGTCTTAACTGACTCCATAGAAAACAGCCTGTGTTAAAGAAACCTGAAAGTCAATCAGCTGGGCAAGATATTTTCCCTTTCTACGGAAGCCAAAGACTCGCTCTTCATTATTGTTTGTACATAATCTGCCCACTTGTTCCTCGCCTAAGCCGCAATACGTCTAGCATCCTGAAACTGTGTCGCCACTTTTTGCAATTCCCTGCATCTGAAACAACAATCTTTGATTTTGCACTTGCACAGCCTTCATGGGCCCTTTGTCAATGACATTAGCTACAAGGCCACGGCAACAATTTATTGCTTGAAAGGAAATGTATTTAATTAACGCTGATAACAGACGCATAAACAAATATTACATAATTTTGTAATTTCATGTGTCATTATTGTAATCAAATGAATGAGGATAAGATCGGTTGTGCATGTGGCATGCAAGTGGAGAAGACAAATACATACAGAGTTTTGGTGGGAGAAACTACATGCACGGGACCATTTTGAAGACTTTTGCGAGGAGTATAATATTAAAATACATCTTAAAAAACCGGTGGGGAGGGTGAGAACTGGATTCACGTGGCCCTAAGTAGGGACCAGAGATGTGTTGTTACGAACAGGAGAACGAACATTCAGGGTTCATAAAGTGCGGGGAATTTCTCGACTAGCTGCGGAACCATTATCTTCTTATCAAGGACTCTGTTACTTAGACTGAGTTAGTTGGTTGATTTGTCGGTTTGTTGCTTAGTTAGTTAGCAAGCTAGCTAGTTAGTCAGTCAGTCAGTCAGTCAGTCAGTCAGTCAGTCAGTTAGTTAGTTAGTTAGTTAGTTAGTTAGTAGACCCATAAATAATACATGTTACAGATTTCGCTTTGATTTGGTGTTCATTGCAAAATTTATTGTACAAAATAAGTCTCCTGGGACTCGTGGAACATGCGGTATATAAGTAATATATTAACCTATTTTCAGTGATGAATGTTACAAGTGGCAGGCACTCCCGCACCAGGATTTCAGTCCATAAGAAATGCCACGAAACTAAACACATAACTTCTTGCTTCGGTGACCTCTGACACGACGTCAGTATAACGATGACGAATGTGTCAGTTGATGGATGTTAATCGATAATGAATCACAGTGAAACTATTTCGGGCGTCCAAATCCCTTCCTCCCCACTGTTCCCTGAAAGACGGTGGCAGCGTGGCGACGGGGTGGAGTGGCCGATGTAGTAGTGTCTGCGTGCGTTGTGGGTGGTCTCCGCGCTTCAGGTCCTCCTCCACGCGACTGAAGATATGGGCGCACAAACAAAACAATTAACCAGGAACTCCACAAGTTAAAGTGGCTTGCCGCCGCGGCACCAGACAAAATTGCGCTCTAATCTTGCAATTGCCTCAGGATTTCTGTTTATGAATTGGGAATAAAACAAGTTACTGAATGGTCGATTAATTACTTCTCTGCATATTACGTTAGTAGTAGTAGTAGTAGTAGTAGTAGTAGTAGTAGTAGTAGTAGACTTTTCTATTCTGATAATTATTTTTTGATATGTTGTAACCTCAAAATCCAAAACTTAAACCCAAAATGTGGTACGCTTGCTTTCCATCTGCCGCTACCAATTTTTTGTTTTCTGAAGGTACGGAAATTTGCGGTGTGGCGGTTAGCACGCTGCTTCATAATGGACAGTTCTAGAATTCGAGTCTTCTTCTGGACACCGACTGCTTTTCTGTCTGTCATAAAAGAACTTCAGTTTCAACGAGATAAGGAAATTCGCAATAACAAATTTAAAAATACGTAGGCCTGGACAATAATGCGTACACATTACCACTCTTATATACAATACATGTTATGTAATGATGTTGTAACAACATCAGAGGTTATTATTAACTTAGAGGTGAGTGACAATATTATCACTGAAGTAACTGAAAAAGGGATTTGGAAGTGAGAACAAGCGACATATCCCTATTTGAACCGACCAGGAAAGGCTGTGAAAAATAAGACAGATTTCTCGATCAGAGAAATCTGAAAGGTCAAGTTTCAGTACATCTGTATGTCACCTTCACTAAGGCCGAAGTCTTTCACTTCCTGTTGTATCATAAATTTTTCATTTATATTAATGAACACGTTTGTTGAATATTCAAGTATTTTGCAACGCTATGCCTTGTCAACTGGTCGACGTGGCATAAGATTTCACCTCCATCAACACCGCTGTAAGAAGCTCAAATCATGCAAACACACACTTCTACCCTTTAAACTCCAGAGCAAAAACCTTCCTACAGGAAATTCGTCATAAAATTCAGTTACTAGATAGGGTTATTTGACGTCATCCTCATTCCGCATCGAAGTGACAGCATCACTTTATGCTCTACAAGCACGGTACTGGAGCAAATCTAATTCTCCATGCCAAGCTAAGTGTACGCCTCCTTGCGACATCTGTCAGGGGCGAATAACCTCATTAGGTGTATTATGACCTCACAGCTTAATTTCATACTAAATTGTTAGCAGTTATAGCCTACACAGATGCGAAACACGCACGATGAAAGGAAAGTGTGGGGTACGCATGGTATTAAATTACATCGGGAAGAAGAAAGAATAGTGAGATAACTCATTTACTGTACGTAATGAACAATAATTCTAAAACATAGGGTGTTTTTTTCATACTGGACCGATAAGCGCTGGCTCGTCGCTCTAGTTAGTTCTTATTAGACTTTCTAAGGGTTATTATCAATTCGATCGTTTGTCTAGACCACATCATCGACTGTGAAACCTCCCCGACACGCGGCCTACGAAGCAACGCTGGCATAGCGTCGGGAGGAATGTTGGGGAAGTGCTTATCTGTCAAGCAGGAAAAAATAACACCCTGTACATAGAAAACATACGGCAAGACGTTTGCAAAGAATAGATAATTGTCGAAGTGGTAAACAAGCCTGAAAATGCTGTCTCTTTGGAAAAAGAAATATAGGAAGACCAATGAAAAGGTGGAAAAAAGAAATGTAGATATATATTCCGACTAGAAATCAAGATTCTAAGATTTCGCAATAATATGGGACTACCTCCGCTAATAGTAATTAGTTGGTTTAAACAGAATGGCTGGAACTTTGTTTATCATTTATCACACACATTCTCTGGTACTAGCATTCTAAGAAGACATTCCTAAATTCCAGAGCTGTAGTACTGATTACCGTTGCCATTTTCGGAAAATGTTTAACTATTTAGTTGGAATTTCAGGCATCAGAATGTGCTCCAGTTTACCAAAACCTATGTTGTAGACAACGTTAAAACCAGAAAAAATAGTACGATCATCTAACTAAAGGAATTCCACGGAGAAGCTAACAGATCCTCAGCTAGTCAAGAAATTCTCTGCATTTTATTGAATTCGGAGGTTCATTACTGCATTCAGAACAGCCAGCCACCTGTCCCTGTCCTGAGCCAGGTCAATCCAATCTATGGCCCCCAGCCCACTTCTTTAAAATCCATTTTAATAACATCCTTCCATATACACCTAGGTGTTATAAGTACTCTCTTTTTCCCTCAGGTTTCCTCACCAAAACCCTGCACGAACCTCTCCTGTGCCCCATACGTGCCACGTGACCAGCCCATCTCAGTATGATTATCAATACTTGTCGTCACGTTTTCACAGCGACAAAATTGTATGAAATCTTCTCGGGTTTATAGCCGTGTCAATTGTTTAAAAACCTCCGACGTTTCAGAGACACACTCCGTCTCCATCCTCAGGAAAAGTGATCACTTTCCCTGAGGATGGAGAGGGAGTGTGTCCCTGAAACGTCGGAAGTTTTTAAACAATTGACTCGGTTATCAGCCCGAGAAGGATTAATACTATTATCGATATTGTTACTACTTACACCTCTTTATTTAATTAACTCCACGTGTCCGTATGTTTATGTGTGTATGTATATATATAATATATATATATGTATATTAGCTCTTTAAGGAGCAGGAACGCCAATTTTAACCCCTTACAACGCGAGTCTATTTAGTCGTAGGGTTCTTCCGTCCGCAGGCGTGACGTGTTCCTAAATAACTGAGATTATTATGTACACTGCATACGAGTAGACTGAAGTTCCACGCACTTAACATTTAAAGGTCGGCCCTTACTTCTAAGAAGCCACAATGTATTTGCTTTACAAAAATAAGTCGGTTAATATTGTCTGAAGAAACGACTGATATATTCAGAACTTAACAAAACGCAAAAATAAATTCCGCGAGCGAAATATGTTGTTTAATGCCAAGTATGCTTTCCCCATTTCCATTACAGTCCTTTCAAACCTTTGAAGATTGGTTGCTCTTCTAAATCACATAGGAATATTAATTTCTTTCCGCAGAGAGAGCAAAATCCATGCGCATCATGAAGACCAAATTGCAGTTTAGGAAAATGATCGGTAGTTACTGTGAGAATCATGCAAAACACCTACACGCTGTCTCCTGCCAAATTAAAATTTCTGTTTTTCACTTTAAAATAAGAAATCAGCAGCGTAATAATGTGGTTCTAAAAATCAGATATTAAAGTTAGACTATAATGTATCACATTATTTGTTACATTCCCTGCTGCATTTACTGTTGTCTTTAACTAAAATTTCAATTTCGCAGCGTCTTTAACACCCTAAGGATGGTGAATCGCAGGAAATTCTGGCCGAAGTTTTCTAATCTCAGATGTTCAATGGCAATATCATAGCAATTTAATTATCATTGCTTTGCACATATTAATAATAAATTATAGTTTCAAACACTTTTTAAATATCCGTCGTTCGCCAGCACCTAACTTTTATAAATTCCAGTCACCAAAACTTTAGGCTGTAAGTCTTCCGTCCCAGCAAAACTTCGTGTCTGGCTGACTTTCTTACTGAAAGAGGAAATAAAATTTTTGAGATTCTTATGCTGTCCGTGCGTGCTTATATCATAGTGTTTTAGCTTTCAACCCACGTGACGGACATGCAGAAAACTTTGTGTGCTTACTATACAACTGGGGCTCTCCCGAGTGCCTTATAAGCTAATTTCCTACAGCCAGTAAATGCAACATGGCCGACGAGCGAACTTACGAAATACGGGGAGACAATGCGACATCTATGAATTCTGTTCGAGGAAAAACGAAATAAGCTTCTTTGCCAGAAAACAGAGAAAAACAGGTAAAGACAGAAACTTGTTAGGCGTAAACACAACACTTCATGTCAGCTCCGTTTATAGAATATGGGGACTGGTTTGGACAGTAAGGGATAAACTTAATGAACGTTTGGATTGTACGTATCACGCATATCTTTGGCAAAACAGGTTTATTCCTCCTTGAATTTGATGCGTTGGCCGTTTAATTGTGAGCTGGTGTACTTGCAGGAAATTTTGTGGCAGGTGAAGCGCAACTGAATTTAACGAAATATGTTAACGTATAAGTATAACAACCATCAGTTATGAGAAAAATTTACTGTTGAAACCCACCGCTAAATGTTACATGGTCTGAAAACATTAGACTTCTTACGTTGTTATTTATAAACATATAAGAATTAATTATTCCCATAATTAACAGGAGAAAACTGACAAAAGGTGCGTCAATAAGCGCTGAACGATGAATTCCGTTCCGAATTATTACCGTCGTGTTGGGTTTAACCAGCACAGAACAAATTTTCCAAAAATCTATCAGCCACCTCAAAATTCTATGAGTCAGGAAGCTGACATGTAGCAATGGCCACACTGAGGGTCCACAAACAGTAGGGGCCACCGTACAGAATCTATTCGCCATGGTGATATGGCTTCCAGGATTTGTGCACACTTGAGCCAACCTTCGCACAATTTTCCTGAAAGTGAGTGTTCAGGCAATGGTCTCCTAGGCTGTGACCCCGTGTAGTCCTGTTTGTGATCGGCAGGGAAAAATGATTTTTTCCTTCTTCCCTGCGTTCAGACCTATCCTGGGGCCCAACCAGCCCTCTACCCGAAGGGTACAGGGCCCTTTCTCCCGGGAGCAAAGACGACGGTTCGTGAGTCTAATCACCCATCTTCATCTAGGACCAAGCTTAAGGATAAATGTAGCTATACCCCTTGTTCTCCCTAAGTTTTTATGGCCTGGAAGATTCTTATATTTCTTACATTTCTTTATGTTATCTCTACAGGGTCTCTGAAAACGGGTTTCTCACAGCTTCCTGGTCACTATTCCTATTGGACCAGTTCGGCTTTATCTCTTCTCCCTTTCTCGTAACCACTAATCTCTGTGTCACACAGCCAACATTGGTGACATCCTGAACCCACTGCTTTCACCCTGTAGAAGGTGGTAGTATATTCGGCTGACATTTAAGACATCGTGACGTCATAACTAAGAATACTGAAGATCTGCATGCCTGCAATCCGTTACCAGTGGCACGATATTTTCTTATTACAGGGTTCATGGAATTGCTCAAAATGTGATACCTGGCTGTTGGGCGCAAAGTCCCCTCCACATACAAGTTTTTATGTTTAAATTCCTTAATTTTATTTTCCCATTTACTCCCTACTTTATCCCAATATTTTCTCCCATTTGTTATTTGCGTTTTATTTGTAAGACACACTATTCTTCCATAGGCTAATTTCTTACTCATCCTGCTAGCCACGTTTTACACAAAAATGTCCCCTTCTTGATTTTATTTTTTCTGAACAACTCACCAGTATACTTTAAATGTTCCATAACCGTGCATTGAGCAACAAGGTGTGACATTAAAGCCAACAAGTGTACAGATGTGTATGAATGTGTATTATACACACAGTATACCTTCTGCGTATTTCGGCACTCATGTGGCCATTTTCAGGGAGGTGTATTGGTTTCATTAACTTCTGTAATACTTCGATGCATGTATTCTATGTACTGCACCTCTCTGAAGATGGCCACATGAGTGGCCGAAACATGTAGGAGGTATAGAGCGTGTACAATACACTTTCAGTCTCTTCTGCGCACATGTTGGTTTTAATATCATACCTCACCAGTATACATTTAACACCTTCCATACCTAAAGATAGGAGAAACTTCCTTTGTCCATTCCTCTTCTGATTCCTTTTAGATTTTCCGGGCTTCTCTTTCAAATACGATACCACGTTTCTTTCACGTCTAGTACAACTTTCAGCATGTTTCTCCTTACTACACCCACCCCCAATACCTTCTTCTTATTTTGGAGACATAATAGTGATTTGTTTCAGAAATTTTTAAGTTATATTCTCCCTTCCTATATAACTGCACCCTTCTTTATCATCTAACACAGTACACTGATTTTACTTTCCTGCTTGTCCTTGCCAACTCCTGTTTCATTTTTTACCCAGATAACCAATTTCAAATTACTTTTCTGTCATTCTTATCCTTGTCTAACAGGGTCTTCAAAGAGGAAGATCCCATCAGGATAGAAGCCTAACTAGCGTGGAACAATGCTATCAAGGAAGGTGGGATCTAGTCATGATGGGCGACTGCTGTTGGTTTCTTTAAAAAAAAAGATTCGATTCACAGGAGAAACGCTAGAACTGAAAGGAATATCCTTGGTCAAAAAAGAATGCATTTCTTTTGTGTCATTAGTTCTATACCCTCTTTATCATCCATACTACTCCCTGTACCTTTCATCTGCTACTGAATAATGTATGAATACGTATTGTCGTAGTATATAAATTTGAGTTCTCATTCAATTGGGTTATTCACTGATGCCGTTTAAAATGTACGTAGCTTCTGTTACATGAAACTGCTAGAATTGTCATTTTTCGATCATTATTATGTTAACATTTACCAGCCTCCGCATAACTAGGTAGAACAAGAGTTTTATTCTATTTTTATGGCAATTCCTAATTACTTCAAACAAAAGTAACAAGTTTGTGAACCTCACAATTAAAAATAAAAAAAACGTGCCATCGACACCATTTATATTTTGCTTTCTTCTTTGACGAAAACTGCCAAATATGATGTTCCCTTGGAAGGTCAGATAGAACTGCTTCGCTTGTCAGTAGCAGCCCTAAACTGAAACTCATCAGGCGCACTCACTAATGGCTCAGCAGTGTGTTCTGCAGTCTGCCTAACGTCATTCGCTCCAGTAACATTCAACAGTCGAGAGGCGGTAATTCTTCCGCCTACTTAAGACGATATTAAGTTAGCTGAGTGTCTGTAACCTTTCTTGGATTCATTCGTACCATAGTAACATTCACTGACATTCCTGTTCTTGGTGTTCACTCCAAGCTCATAAATTTTGTCTTTCAAATATTCCATTATCATTCTTGAAATGTTTTCTACTTTCATTTTTTACATTGTTTACATCCTTTTTATTCATTTCTCTTGGATTCTGCAGGCATTTTAAAGCAGCCTGCTTCTTTTAATCTAGAGGCTTTGGTAAATCTTTGCCAAGCCGCGACTTTTGCTG
>BLKM01009851.1:401794-499294 GCA_013340265.1 Coptotermes formosanus | reverse complement strand
AACTTTAACGAAATTTGGGCTTTCGCGACAGATTTTCGTGGAAGTTTCCAGTACAAAAGTTCACGGAAACCCGTCCAGTTGGAACCGCCCTGACACATCCAGGCAGAAGGACGGACGGACAGCAGGATATGACGAAGCTATTAGGCGCTTTGCGTGACTATGAGTAGGCGACTGAAAAGGTGATCGGGATTATCTGAGGGTTAACGCCATCTGTTAGAGACTGGGAGTAACAACGTCCTTCGTGAAAGAATATATCTAAAACACACAAAAAAATAAATAATGAACCGTCTCTGGCCATGGTATATAAGTAAATAAATTGTGTTCATTTTACAAGGAAGACAGAATTTAGTCATTATGTCTCCGTGTCCCGTCATTTGAATACGTTCTGAACACAATGATCGATTTTTAGTAAAGCTGACAGGAACAATGCGACGGTAGCCGCCACCATAATTTGTAGTTTTTGATTTGCGACTTTTAATAATATCAATATGGCGGACGAACACACTGGTAGGGTTGAAGAGAATATAGTGTCGTACTGAAATTTTGTGATGGTAGTGGGTTTTCCTAAAATTTGTAATCGTAAAGACAATTTTTACAGAATGTAAAACAAAAACACATCAAAACAACAAATACCCACGTTTAACTTACACGTTGATGGTGACAATTAACAAAACACTGGACAGAGCCATGTAGGATCTTGCAGCAGAAGAAAGCCTAAACGTGTCTATAAATCAGGAATTAAACTCAGCACATGTCAGCAATTACAGACATGGTGGCTGTTATATATTTCATGTCGTATCTACTAATATTCGTAGTTCATTTAACAACGCAGTTAGGATCCTAACTACCGGAATTAATCATAGAACTTGGTCATTAAATCACACAGGTCTAGTACTAATTATAAATTTATAGATAGCATTGTTGGTACTTTCTTTACACAGAGGTCCAAAAGAAGAGATTTAGTGAGTTCTTCCTCTGTATAATGTATATTACTATTAATCATTTTCTGTCTTATCATAGGAAAGAAAATCACAACCGGTTTTCTTCAATGTACACATGTATGTATATATGCATGTATGTATGTATGTATGTATGTATGTATGTATGTATGTATGTATGTATGTATGTATGTATGTATGTATGTATGTATGTATGTATGTATGTATGCACGTATGTATGTGCGTACGTATGTATGTATGTATGTATGCATGTATGTATATATGTGTACATGTATGTGTGTATGTATGTATGTACGTATGTATGTATGTATGTATGTATGTACGTATGTATGTATGTATGTATGTATATATGTGTAATGTATGTGTGTATGTATGTACGTATGTATGTATGTATATATGTGTGCATGTATGTATGTATGTATGTATGTATGTGTGTGTGTATGTATGTATGCATGCACGTATGTATGTATACATGTATGTGTGTATATGTGCGTACATATGAACGTACGTACCTATGTAATATAGGCTATGTAATGCGTGAAATGTATGTAACGTATGCAAAGCATATTATGTATGTAGTGTACGTATGTACGTCTTTATGACTCAGGTACATAAAAATGATTCCGCCATAACTCATTTATCAAAAAGTTTTCACTTCCAAGCACACAGCAGCCCCGTATATGCTGAAGATTCTGTTTACATAAAACACGAATATAGCTGAAGCATTTGGCCCAAAGAACAGCGTTACCTCCACACCTCCTATAGGTCCACGCCCTAATTCTTTCAGTCTCTTACTGGAACCATGTTGCTGGTTCTCGGGGCTACGTGACACAAGGTATGGACTTGTTGTGTTCTTGCATCCAGTGTCTGACAATACACGGTGGAAGCTATTGTCAGCAAGAAGGAAACGGTATGACAGATCAATCATGGCGACTGGCGTAGACCGCCCACCAAGATCGGCAAAGCAGGCTGCTGCCGTCGGAAAATTCGGAAATAAGTATAAAATATAGGCCTAACAAAGCAACAAACAAACTAATTCAACGAGCAGAGGCCTTCTGGATAAGCTAACAGGCACTCCGCTGCAAACAAAATTCCCCACATTCTATGGAACCCAAATCCGTTACCCTATTCACAGAAAGCCGCCGAAGTTCCCAGATGTGAGTTTAATGACTTTAGTTCTAATTTACCATCCACATTTTCAAGCTCCATTTTAATACAGAACTTAAGTCTACGCCTTCATCTTCGATGTGAACTGCTTCTTGTAATGTATGCAGTTCCGCTGTCTCCCACACGTGTTGCTTGGTCCGCATAGTTCAGTCGCCTTGATTTGACCATCGTCATTTTAACGTATGGTGAGGCGTACAAATTACGAAGCTCCTCTTGCTGCAATTGTCTCAAGTCTCCTGCCACTTCCTGCCTCTTATCTACAAAATTCCCCTACACACACACACACACACACACACACACACACACACACACACACACACAAACACACACACACATGCGTATGTATATATATTACATACATACGTAAGTAAATACTTATATACGTACATACGTCAGTACATGCACACGTACATACACGCATTTAGGTACGTATTATTAAACAGTCCGTGAATCCACAGTTTCATCAACGTGACCACAAGATGCGCAAAAGTAATGAACACTACACAACATACATAATTACAACAGCACGAACATATTATACGGTTTTTGTATAAATATTCATTTTTACGTTAAATCTATTAGCCAAAGCAAATAATAAAAATTATGAGTCACTTTTAAACTTTAGAAAAATATCAACAGAGTAAAAGCAGTGTGTGTTAAATGTGTTTTAATGCTGCTGTAAACTAACCTTTCCCCTTCACAATACGTCTGAGTCTACATGGTAAACTGCTGAAAAATTTGATGCCAGCATATTATGTAATTTCTGATAACACAAAACGTTGGCAACTGCTTTACGAAGATGACACTTATTCATTGTATTAATACCAGGGGTGCACAAACCCCGGAATCAAGGTCGTCCCGGCGACTAAGTTTTGTACTCTTGTGCCTATTGTATTTGTGGCTTCCTATAATGGACTTTGCTTCCTGTCAGCCATGTATCGCCCATAATTGCGACGTAGCTCCCACAGTTTTGGAACATCTGTAGACTCTGATTAATACTATGTACTGCTTTTTTTTAAACTTTTATTGGTCATACGCAATCAGGGGCCGCGGTGGCGCAGCTGGTTGAGGCACTGCGCTAAAAACCGGCAGGTCGCTGGTTCGATTCCCGATGGTGTCAGTGGATTTTGCATGGGTATAATCCTGTCGGTCGTATTATGGCCCTGGGGTCGACCCGGCCCCTAACAGAAATGAGTACCAGGAATATTTCCTGGGAGATAAACGCGGCCGGTGCATACAGCTGACAAGCTTACCACCTTCATGTGCCGATTGTCTTGAAATCTGGGAGCCTCGACCTACTGGAACCCTTTGGGCCTGTCCAGGCCTGTAATGGGACTGCTTTACCTTTACTTTTATACGCACTCAAGTTCATTAATGATATGCGTGTGTGTTCACATAGAGGTGGTAAAATGCGCGTACCTGAATTACTAGAAATTGTGACTCCGGAAGTTTGAAAATTCCTAGTCTAAACAGAAAGAAGCGAAAAGTTGGCATTTCTACGTACTTGTTGAAGTACGCTGCAGAACCAGATGGAGATTAGTAATATGCGCCATGACAGCCATCTGTTCAGGGTAAAATGGCCCCTGAATCCACTGGATGCGATACTGGAAGAGTTGGCGGGGAGAAAAATTTTAACCCCGCTCAGAAGAGAAAAGCGATTTTCGGTCATTCAGTGTGCAGCCTAGTCCTTGTACCAACTGCGCTGCTAGGCTTGCATGTTAGGGCTTGAGCACTGCAAGACAGAATTTTAAAGTATCTGTAAAACCCTGTATACGGAAAATAAAATAAATTTTAATTCTTTTTGTTATCTTTTAAACCTAAGTACAGAAAATGGTATAAACTCTGAATAAAAAAATGGATGTGTGTAACCACGTAATTTGC
The DNA here is from genome assembly GCA_013340265.1 of Coptotermes formosanus. Classification (NCBI taxonomy): domain Eukaryota; kingdom Metazoa; phylum Arthropoda; class Insecta; order Blattodea; family Rhinotermitidae; genus Coptotermes; species Coptotermes formosanus. Next base: position 495,287 of record BLKM01009851.1, on the reverse strand, counting down.
TGAAGAAAGCCAACTGTTTCTTAAGCAATAAATCAATCAAAACAAAAGAATATTTGCATATGCATTATTTTATTTCGTAAATCATTTAACGTCCCTTTCCTAACACAAGAGATGTAAAGTTGAGTGGGGTTATATCTGTAGGCGACGAACTGGAAAATGTGCGTAGGAGGAGGTCGTGGCCTAATTTAAGTTACTGCACCGCCTTAATTATTGAATAACGGAGGGAAGTCACACAGGCCTTGTTCAAAGTAACCGAGCTCGGGACTAAGAAATGAACTCGGGACTTTCCAGAAAAGAAATCTGACTACCGGTTACTCAAGAAATGAGACCTGTCCTTGATTAAGCACTATGTTGTAAAAAACGTTTCTCTGCTTAATTATAAAAATTGAGTAAGTGTATAGCTTAGTGTATTTCAACTGCGGCAGTAGAGGTTTGCGAGTGAATATCTTCACATCCAGCAAATTTACCTCCGGAACAGAACGTTCAGAATCACTTGGTAAGGAAGATGGAGGGGCAGGGCGGCGGTGGGGACTGCAGTGCTGTTCTGGACGTGAATGGAACCAAGTTCGATCAGTCTGTAGCCTAGACATTACAATATATTGGCCAAGAAACGTTACTGGCTGTGAAGGTTGTCTTTCAGTCCGCTCCAGAGAAAGACGCCAAGTACTCCCCTCCAGCATACACTTTGCCACTTGTCAAGTTCGCAAACATTTAAAAATTTAATAGCTCTGTGGTAGACTAGACCACATATTATGCGATGGTTTAATAATTGGCGCGGGTCTGTTAGTTAGACATGCACATTACATCCGCGGTGGTATTAGTGATGTGGGGGGGCGGGCGGGGGGAGCAGACAGCGAGAGTCAAGTCGTGGGATTGTTTTGCAAATCCCCTCTCCCGTGGCCCCAGGGGCTCAACGACTAATGCTAGCATTTTCCAGTCCCCTCATCTGCCTATCATGAAATGTACGCTTTCAGCACGCATAATTATTCAGGTCTGTCCGGATCATTAGTGCAGTCCAGACTACGGCTGGCGGATCCCTGCCCGAGGGCATGGATTAACAACTCTGGTGCACTGGAAATGCGCTACCGGTGTATCAGACACTGGCTGATCTGCACTTTTAACGCTGAGTGCATCTTTCAGTTGTGGGCTAGACTGACTATTACGCTTGCGTAACGCGTAATAAATTTAATATTTGAACTTTCTTCCTCCTCCTCCTCTTCTCCTCTTCTGCTTGAAACAGAAAGACAAGACAGTTATTAAGTAGATAATATTAAAATGTTGTCGGAATATTTCAGTCCACGGATAAAAGCTCGCTCGAGTCGTATTAATTATAGACTGGAAGACGGGTTTCGATGCTAAGCAAGCGAATATATTTTCACCTTTGCTACGTACTCCAGACCGGCTCTGGGACAGGGATAGTTGTCCCTCCAATAAATGAGTGCAGAAAGTCTTGCTTTCTGCCAACAAGTTCCTAATTACAAATACATAAACATTCCCTTGCACGCGCTGTCTGCTTATTGATGGCGTTGTCAAGTGGCAATGATATTTTACATTCCAGTACACTTAGCAGACTGCCATAGCAATTACAGTGTATATACATACAGCATTTTGTTTGATATTGCTGACTTCCTAATGGTGACTGCCTGGGTGTCTTCGTTTCTGGAAACACGAAGGCTTAATTATTTCGACAGTAACTGGACTGCAAATGCCGAACTTCGCTGTCCAGCGACTGGCACTTCTGCCGTCATATTCAGGAGGACAAAGTTTCAAATCTTGGCCCGGATATCGAATATTCAGACAGAATTTTTTCGTCAGTCTTTCAGTCCCTCCAAGTAATAGACGGGATAGTACCTTAAATCGGACTACGGCCGCTTCTGCTCGCACCGTTCCCAAATTTCTTTATATGTATCCACCTGCAGTTCGATGCTACATAATCTGAGTTACTGGCGTCATTGATGCAATGAATTTATCTCTGGCAATAAGCCTTATTATACTTATAAATCCTAGCGGTAACTTTACGTACCATCGGGTTAAACGTGCAGAAATTCTACACGGTTCTCACAATTCGTTTATGCGTTTTGTATGGATCTCAGAACAAACAGCAACTTTTACCTTATACAGTATTAAATGATTGGGCTTTGTAACCGGGGTGGAAAGTGTTTACCGCGCGGTACGCACTGAGACCTTAATATACAACAGAGTACCTTTCGTCTTTAAGGAGTTAACAGACGGTTAAATTTCAAGCCTATCTGAAGACAGTCTGTATCGCCGCCAGCCTGTGGGCGAAGTGACACGCAGACTGCTATGGACCAACGCGAGGCATACATCATATCTTAATGCTTGTAAGACTTCCTACTTAACACAAACCTTATAAATATGTAAATGTTGCTGGCCACGAAGTCATCAACGTGACATCAGCAAAGAAATAGGTGATGGCAGAAACGTCAAGGTGTCACCCGTTTTCCTACTGACCAAGCTGAATGTTGCTTAACTTATGAGATATGTAGGTATATATTGTTACATATTTTTTGCATATTGAAAACTTTCTTTAAAAAAATTCGAATTGTATTCAAATTTCCTGCAAAGTATGTGTAATTTTCAGCGTACTGCAGAAGTATCCGCTTGAAATTTTCCATGTAGATACCCAATTTCAAAATTTGAAACCCGTTCTTTTGTGCGTGGGAATGAATAACGCCGACAGCCAGATTGACGCCATGTGAATTGGTTTTTACAAGGAACTCTCAAACGAAAAATTGCCACTATAGAACGGGACCTCTGCTTCGTTTGTTACACACTGTACCTGCTACAAAGAGGCGGGATATGAATATGTTGAAATATAAAAATTGCCGTTGATGGTGAAGAGTTTTATTCTGCCGTAGGGTTCTACGGATTCACGTAGAATACAAATTAGGTGTAAACATACGTGTCTGGCCATGTTTAAATTAATGCTCTTTTCATTGCTTCGCATTTTGGTTCGGATTTTGATTTATGAGCGACATCTAAGCCACAATGTATACTGACAACGCCCAACACTTCCTGTTCCTTTACGCAATTAAGCCTTCAAAGACTGGCAAATTTCAAGGTTTTGGTGGCGGGTTCACTACCTATTGCGCCTAATACCAGATTCGACGTGAATGAACTATTCTATCTTGGTAAATATGGAGAGCATTAAGGCTAAATGTAAGTTTGAGCACTATTGTTACAAAGCGCAGAATTTGCAATACATTATACCTATAGGCATTTCTTCTCCAAATTTACTGGACGAGTATCGATGGAACGCAATTTTAGAATGTAAAGTCACTAGCTTCTGTATAAGGCCAAATTTTTTTTTAGTTCATGTACATATCCAAATTTGTAAAATATAAAAAAATTTTCGATTATTTTCTCTATTACTGTCCACTATACAAAAATTCCGTACGGGATAAAATATACCTAAGTTTTTATTTGAAATATTTCTTCGACATTGATTATATTTATTAAAAGACAACAGAACTGCGACTGATTTCGACTTGCCTGGAGCGTGAAACCAGATGACTTCCCTGCAAATGCCCCGATTTATATAGAGAGGCCAAAAAGTAGCTGCTGCGTGTTTGTAGTTACACAATGTACGAGTATTAATCCACTCTTGAGCATGATCTGAATCAACTGACCCTAGAGCTGCGCTCTATGTAAAATGTGTTAGATATAGTCCTAGCAAGAAAGTTTCGCAATGTCGCCATGTTCGTAACTGTTGAACGTAATATAATACGGTCATTAGAAAACACAAGCAGGTACCTTTGTAACCGAGTAAGCTGGCTCAAACCGCCTATGTGGCTTCTCTTCGGGAGGTATTTATTTGAACCTTGATAGCAAATTTTCTGAAGGCCTTTGCGGTTTTCTTCTGTTCCTAGAGGAAAATTCCGGAATAGTACCTTACATTTGGTCACAATCACTTCATTCCACGTTCTCTCAAATTAGTTATAAATTACCATCCATTTGTCCGACGCTATAGAGACTAAACTGTTGATACCTTTCAATAAACAACAAACAAATAAATAATATTTCCCCATACAAATCATCACATGACTCTCCACAACAATGCGCTACATATGACGACCAAAGCGAACACTCAGCACAGATATTACTGCCCCACCGTTTCATTATGCTACCTTACACAAAATGTACCTTAACTAAGTGTACGTATTTTTCCTAACAGTAGTAGGGCCTACTCTATACGCTGCCTTTGTGGCTGTCTGCGCCTAATAATTAAGCATATTTAGCACATTTTATATATTTGTATATTCACGAATTTTTGCACCTCCTGCTGCAATTGTGGCAAACTTTTTATCCATGAAATGTATATGTACGTACGTAAACAATATCTAGACCTTATATTAAGTACCATACCACAGAATCAGCATAAGTGAAGAGGGGATGTAGGAAGACGTAGACGGAGATGGAATGGCCAAGAACTCCTCGAGCTTTAGAGAAAGAGGCTCTAGGCCCTAAACCTTAGACACGTTAATGATAATGATGATGATGACGTAAAATCCTATGATCGGGTTCTTTTCAATACGACATTGAAGGCATGGCTTTCACAAAATGTGGATAATTGTTTGGCCCGCTAAGTAACTACCAGCGTGACAAGAAGTAGTGGTTTGGTTAAATACTTAGTTAATTAATCAGTTATTGTAACTCGTCAATTAGTCGTGGTGCCATGTTGGTATTTCCAGTGATATTAAATTAAACATTACAAACTTGTAATATGCTCTAATAGCACGCCTTCTCTGTCATTTTTATGCACGTCTGTTGATTGGTACAAGCGTCAGGAAGGACGGAGCCGTATACATGGTGAGACCTTCCTTGCCTGTCGTTGTGAAGTAAGGAGACTACGCTAAAAATGATGTAGTAAAGCTGTGTTGCCGACCTGGAAGTCCGACACACTTAAAGGCACACAAAGCAGGTATAATTATCCGAAGTCGAACCATGAAAAGAAGAAGCAAGCTGCAGTCCCTAAAATGAATACATTTACATAGACAATGTGCCACACCACTAGGCGGCCTTAACGACAGTATAATGGTTCAAACGCAGTCCCTTATTGCAAATAATGATCGCAGTGGAAAGTTTTGTAAATGAGGATGTGCCCCAGGTGGAAAGATATACATTTTGTACACACTTTTTGAGATGTTTCATGCCCCATTAGAATTACTGTTGACTTAAGCCAATTATTTATTTATGCAATATTTATCAAGCGAAGCTGTTAGTGCCTCAAAGTACATTGCGTCAAATTATATAAGTTTTTTCTGTTAAGTAGCAAGAATTTGTTTGTGGTAAGCAGATTTTGAGATTACTTTCGAATTCAGATTTTAAGAACTGTCTTAATCACCCGATAATGTACTTGTGACAAACTTAGTTCTCCTTTAATAAAATTACTAAAAATCATGTTCTTTTTTGAAGTTGTCCATTCCAAGCATTATTAGATCAATGTATCAATTTGTTGTACCAACTGAATGCACATTATTAATCTCATATAATTGTTAAAATGAAACATGTCGAAGCTAGGTGTTTAACAATCATGTGTAACAAATAATATGCATTTAGTTGGTACAATAAATTCAATATACTGAACAATCATATTCGTCCATAGCAAACACAAACTTAGCGCTGAAACTTTCCTGAGGTATATATCACACAGCCCAGGGTCACGGACTGCTTTCTTTCGCAATTCTCTAAATATCTGTGCTATGCATGCTCAAGGCTACGGCCACCTGGTTCATTGGTTCGAAGCTCCAGGCTAGTTTTCTACAGTATTTAACAAATGCGCAAATGTTGAACGGGAAGCCCTGTACTGAGATGTTGTCATACGTAATGTCGGTGTTGCATTTGCCATGCATGGCACTGTATCGCTCGGCACAGTCTAGTGTGTGGTGTAATTCGTTAGCTAAATTACCGGTCAGTTTCTAAGGTGGCGGCAAACTTCAAAGGAAAGTTCTCCCCTCTTCCTCGCTACACCTCACATCATTTCGCTACGGTCACCCAGCCCCTCTCCAAGAAGACCCGCTGCATATCCTGAGGCCACCAAACCCCCGGGATAAAGGAGTTTCTAAACAGTAAAGTCGGGAGTGGCGGAGGGGGGGCCTTAAACTTCACCATTTGCAATGTGAGTCTAATTGTATTGTAATGGGAATTAATCGATACCAGTGAGCTGTAAACAGAGCTTGCAGTAGCGTAATCATGTACTCGGGTTGTTTACGCAGAAGTTCTGCCGCTGAACGCCGCGTCGTGAAGGTTATCGGGAAGCCAGGGGCAGAGTTGGCGCCGCTATCTGCCAAAGTTTACCCTGTTGTTTTCTCATCGCCTGCGTCTGATTATTTGCGATCGCCCCTAAAATGATGATGATGACGATTATAATGATGATGATGATGATGACGACGACAACGACGATGACGACGACGACGACGGTTCATTGTGTTTGATGATTGACGTTTCTGTATTAGCTCACACAAATTTGTCGCAGAAAGAAACAAAAATTACTGAAATACCCAAATGTACTGACTATAGAAGCATACACGTAAAAAGGTAGTGGTGGATATGATGTCAGTAAAGATATGTGGGACTGCGCACCTGTCACAGTCATTTCGTATTTAGAAGACGCGCCGGTAAAACAGTCAAGCTAGCGAATCCTGCAGGTAGCCACTCTACGAACAGCACACATTTTGAGGAAAGTATCGACGTAGCATTTAATTTAACTTCAAATGTCTTTTTTTTTAAAAAAAGCTGGGGTAGCTCAGTCGGTATGATGACTAGGCTACAGGCTCGACATTCCTTAAAAATACGCCTAGATTTAAGAAATTATCTCTTCCCTTCTGATTTGCGAAATAATATTTTGTATTCATTTTCCCCTCCCTAATGCATGTTACACATCTCGTTCTTCTAATCAACCTTCACTTGATCGCCCCAGTAATATTTAGCGACGAGTGCAAATTGTAAATTTCCTGATATAATTTCTTTCAGCACCTTATAATTCCCCGTCCGCTCTCTCCTAAACTTTCCTCAGTTCCCTCTGTCAAACACCTCCCATGGATGTTCTTTCCTTAGGATGCAAGAGTGAGCTTCATATCCACGTAGAAGAACAGACAAAGTCATTGCTCTACAAATGTTAACCGTTAGCATTTTTAAACATTAGATATCAACATAAAATATTCTGATTTCTAGTCTGAGCGAATTATTTGCTAGAGGCTAAGAAATGCCATGAAACTAATATTAAAAAGCTAATTAGTTTCAATGTATTGAAGTTCTTTTGGGTGACATCCATGACGTAAATTTCAGAGCGACCTGCGGTGAAGTGTTCATGGGATAAAAATTTGATAAGAACGATCAGATATTCTCCTGGAAACTGGAAGAAGTTGACAACTGGTGGTGTTCTGAGCTAATGTGTGGGTGGTCTCAGAGAACCGACAATATTACGCAGGTGCCGACCGTCAGGGTTCTGTGTTTTGCATTCAAATGCGCAGAGGCTGTCATAAATGACGCATCCATCAGGAAGACCACGTGTGACAGGTGACAGCACAGAGGCATACAAAGTGTTCGGGGCCCCGACTCCCATTTTCAGGATAAGGTAGCATTTTTTATTTTTCCCCTTATTTTAAAGTATAAACTGGATTGACTTCTATCCAATGGATAGTGTTCCCACCCCTCCACCTCCCCCATAAACGTTACTTCAACGATTCGTACAGTCACTTTACTGGCACTTCAACAGTTTCAAGCCTGTGATTGATTGATGTATACAGCTAGGTTTTATGCTGAAAACTCTGTGTTTTGCCCACACAGTCTATTGATATATCCATCAGTAAGCGGTGCCATCATCGTCATTTCTTTAATAAGATCATCACCGACGAAGTGGCGAGGGTGGGGGTGGAGGGGGAGGGCTGTACGCCAAGACGGACAGTCACATTCACATTGACTTCGGCTTGGACTTTGAAGGAATAACGGATAATTCTGTTCTTTTTCGACATACCAACGTCACACTGGCTCACCATTCGTTGATACTAATAGAAAAGTGTTTTCCGACAATCCTGTTTATTTTCCTGTATTAAATGTAAGGCCATATATGTCCCGAAACACCATCACACTGACACACCACTCGTCTATACTCAACGAAAACGTTTCGTACAGTTCTGCTCCTTTTCTCCATCAAGCACAGGACCGACACACCACAGTGGCTCACCAGTTGTCAGTACTAAACGCAAAATATTTCAGTTAATTTTCATATAGTTCTTCACACTGCGACACAAGACCCTAATAAAAATCAGTAAATGCTTGCTACTATACTTTTGCCTGTTGTTTTGTATGGGTGTGAAACTTGGTCTCTGACACTGAGGGAGGAACAAAGGATGAGGTTTTCGAGAATAGGGTGCTGAGGAGGATATTTGGGCGTAAGAGAGACGAAATGAGAGGGGAGTGAAGAAGACTGCAAAACGAGGAGCTTTATAATCTGTACTCATCACCAAATATTATGCGGGTGATCGAATCGAGAAGAATGAGATGGGCGGGGCATGTGGCACGTATGGGGAAAGGACAGGTGCATACAGGATTTTGGGAGGGAGAACTGAGGGTAGGAGACCACTTGCGAGGCCCAGGCGCAGATGGAAGGATAATATTAAAATGGATCTTCAAAAAGTGGGATGGAGGACATGGAATGGATTGGGCTGACTCAGGACAGGGAGAGATGGCGGGCTCTTGTGAATAGGGTAATGAACCATAGGGTTCCATAAAATGTGGGGAATTTCTTGACAAGCTGAGGACCTCTTAGCTTTTCAAGAAGGACTCTGCTCCGTGGAGTTAGTTAAATGCTGGCTACCATTCAGCTCAGCATGTTATTAAATGTCTCCTTCTGCTCTCAAAACATGTAAAGATTAAGTATAGAGTGCTGAAATGTTAGCATTTACTCTTCTTGCTTGGGTACGAAACTTGGTCTTTCGCACTCAGCGAATAAGTTTCAGGGTATTCTAGACAAGAGTGAGCAGATTTAAGAGAATATTTGGCAATAAGAGAAACAGAGAGAGACACCAACAAAACAGGGATAGACACCAACAAAACAGAGAGAGACACCAACAAAACAGAGAGAGACACCAACAAAACAGAGAGAGACGCCAACAAAACAGAGAGAGACGCCAACAAAACAGAGAGAGACACCAACAAAACAGAGAGAGACACCAACAAAACAGAGAGAGACACCAGCAAAACAGAGAGAGACACCAACAAAACAGAGAGAGACACCAACAAAAGTGCGAAAAAAGCTGCAAAACGAAGATCTCCTTACCTTGTATTATTCCACCGAATTTTTATGTCTTTGTACTGTAATATATATTTCTACCTTTAGGGTTTGATTCTGCGTTTCACTTTTTATATTGACATTTTTAATACTGAACATTTATTTTTTAGTCCTTTTAATCTTTCAAATATCACTTGCCCCTTTTTTAGTAATATTGACAACATCTTATATTCTACTTAGGCAATATACATATGTATACATACATACATACATACATACATACACACATACAGACAAAAATGATATATATATTTATAATGTATTTACTGTTTTAAATAGGGGAGATATTCCATTTAAAATATACTCGTACATGGAGTTTATCAACTTATGTTTTTGATGATTGCTCTTTTGAATCGAAACTACTAGCCAAAGTACGGGTTAAAGAGGAAGAGTTGGTTCTGACTGCGTAATTAATAACAATAAATATACTTTTGAAATTTACGGAGGCCTAAACAAATCAAGGTGGATGAGGTGGGTGAAATATGCGACAAGCATTGAAGAAATGATAAATTCACACATTTTTAACTGGGGAAGCTGAAAGTAAGATGACCTTTGTGAAAATTAAGGGTATATGGGCGGATATCATTGACGTGGATTTCTAAAATCAGTGTTAAGTTTGTAAGTTTGCATTCGGAAAATTCCGGAGTGGAAGCCGTAGACCGGCTGTTCGTTGTGGTTTTCCTCAGCGCCTCCAAGCAAATGCTGGAACAAATCATCCAATTAAGTCGCAATCGCTTTCTTCCATCTTCCTGCTAATTAATAATTTACTACGAAACCCGCAACTGGCCATTAGGGGCCTGAGCCAGTGACAGTGTGGTTAAATAAACCACGAATAATTAAATTCTCGGAATAAGAATAAATTTTCTGACGATGTCGGCTCTCCGTTTGATACATGCTCTGTGTGAGTGTGAAGCTGAATGAAACCCATCCGAATAGAAACGAAAGTCTGTATGGAAAACACAAGGGGCCAACAAATTACAGATATTATGGAATAAAAAGTATGTTACACTTTGTAATCCAGGTGGCAGGAACTTTCTGTTCATGGTCGTCGTTATGAAAATTAATATCACTTATTTCATTCTGAAACCCTAAATATACTAACTCCGCGGTAGATCCAAGTTTTACATTATACAGCAGCACAGACGAAAGCTTAAGAATAACAGGACGTAATGTCCACCACATAAAAGTGATATTTATGTTTCAACTTGGGTGAACAAGGCAACGGAAACATTCCAAGACTCTGTGTAACGGCCGACTCGTTATCTGCTCAACTATTAATATTAGCAGTCCGTTCCCTTCCCACTGGTTTGAACAGGTATGCAGCGCCACAGCTGATCGCATTACATGTAGTTTGTCTGATTTAAAAAACGCTAAGTAACAGAAAAAAAAGTTCTACAAGCGGTTTTGTATGGTTTGAATTGTCAGATCTTATGCGAGATTTAAAGTTTTAAAAGCAGCGTTGGTGACGATTCAAGTTTCCTTGGATGTGAAGCGCTGCAGAGTGGTGGATGGTTAATGATGTCGGCAAGTTCATGTCGACAGAGCGTTATGTCCCAGTAGACTCTAAACTTTGACACATCTTACTCCGTGAGAAGATGCTGAATGTCGTGTATTAATGGTTACAGCTCATCCGCATTCCGAAGGTTCAGGGTTCAAATCCCTCCCCCCCTCCCAATCGAGTCCTCCTACACTGATAATAAGACTAACATGTAATGCAGGTGACCCAGCGCCTTCCTCATCAGAAATTTTCCACGAACTCTCTCTCTCTCTCCTGAAGTGTCGAAGACAAAAGAATTTAGTGAAAGGAACATATTTATGTGTTCATATATTACCTTATTATCTTATTGCCTTTTTTGTAATAAATTGTATATTTATGCTAATAAATTGATTTGCAGGAAAGAGAACCCAATTTATAACACTGCACTTATAGGAACCAAAGCTTTTACTTGCTATAGCTCGTGTTGCCTCCGGTCTGCAGGAACTAATTACGTAGTAGTTGCCGCCGACACCTGCTATCACAGAACAGCAGCCTGTGTCATTGTCACTTTGTCCACCGCAGTCCCAGAAGGACTGGCCTGTGATTGAACCTGAACATTCACATTGAAGTGCCTGCGTATAATCACCTTAGTCATGGGAGTTCCTCGTTGAATATATGGTGCGAAATTGTCGATAAAAAGTAGCATATTTTTAGGCTGTAGCAGCAGTGCATTTTTGGTGTGAGTTCATTTGGGATATGGCGCATCGTCTGTGCATGAATTATGCCCGGCTTTTCCGAAGCAGCTGGACATTCCTATGGGGATGAGGCTAGCACTCGAAAATTAGGGTACCAATTGCGCTGAGACGAGCGCTATGTCCCAAAGTCCCAGAAGAAAATAGAATTCAACAAACGTCATATTTGAGAAGTAACTGGAAGGAATTTTGTACCACAGACTGAGAAACATAACTCAGGTGTTTTGCGTTGTACATAGTAAGGAGTAATATTGGTGAAGAGGAAGGATGCAGAAAGAAGCAGGAGTTACTCATGTGAAGGTGGGTCTGGTACGATATTTCACTGGACTTACTAATTCGCCGAAAAGTCTCAGCCACGCTACGCGGCTTCCTGACCGCAAGCCGAAATTATGAACTTCGTAATACGAAACGTGGGATCGAGACAACCCATGTCTACTTTCCGTGGACAATGGAAAGAACAACAACTTCATGTACACTGACACAAGTTACAAATTACCTGGTTTTTATAACGAGTTAAATTTTCAGTCACTACCTTTTTTCTTGCTTTTATGTCTAACAGAAATTACCAACGTCGATTCCAGGGACACGCTGGCAAAACTTGGCATGCCATTTCGCCTGTTGATTTGCCAGATGGTAATTATAATTAGTCTACTTTCCAGAATGTAAAAGGGACTTTTAATTCATTCTTTGTGCGTGCGTGCGTGCATGCGCGGGTCTATGTAGGTGTTTTTTTATTTACCGCGACTTCGAGCAGAGCAGTGGATTAACTTTGTAACTATGGACAGGCATCCACAGGGAATGGGTTAGCCGTGTTAACAACAGAAAAATATATGAAACAATTATATTAACTTTGTAACAAAAAATACCTACAATAAATTTATTAGCCTCGCAACAGAAGAAATATATGTGCAATAAGCAGATTAGCTCTGTGAACATATATCTGTGTCTCCAGTAGGCCTGAATGGATTAGGTTTATAACAAAAGGAAATATGCAATGAATAAATCAGCTTGCAAGAGAAGAATTGTGTTTTCAATAAATGAATTTGCTTTGTAACACTCTAATTTTATCTGCAAGAAATCGATCAGCTTCAGAAAGTACAATTTACCTGCAATCAGTAGGTAACCACGGCCAACAACCAACTCCATGGAGCAGAGTCCCTCCTGAAGACGTAACAGGCGTTCAGCTAGTCAAGAAATTCTCCGTATTTTATGGAGCCCGAAGGTTCATTACCGTATTCACCAGAGCCCGCCACCTGTCCCAGACAAATCCAGTCCATGTCCTATATTTCACTTACTGAAAATTCATTTTAATATTATTCTTCCGTTTAGGCCTAGGTCTTCCAAGTGGCTTGTAGCCCTTAGGCCTCTCATCCAAAATCCTGTATGTACCTCTCCTCTCCTCCATACATGCTACATGACCCGCCCCTCTTATTCTTCTTGATTTGATCACCCGAATAATATTTAGTGAGGAATACAGATCATAAAACTCCTCATTTTATAGTCTTCTCCATTCCCCTGTTACCTCGTACTAAGGCCAGTAATGTACACAAAATCTAAAAGACGTCGAGGTTACAATGCACAATAAACAGTTACGTATGACTGATGACATTGTACTGAACAGACTATGCCTTATTTGTTTTGTTAACGGCGAGTCACTACAGGAGCATAGTTGGTGCAATCGGCTCTTCATGTGAGTTTATTTAGATGTAAAAGCCACGAATATGGGCTCATAACATAGCTATCAAGTGCTCTAATAAAAGTAAAAAGAAATAAAAAATAACACAACAGAATAATGCATCTATTAAGGCCATAGAAAAAACAGGGCCGCTCGGCGCTTTACCTTAGCGGTAGAGAACTGTTAATGCAAAAGTGATACATAGCCTACAGTAAGTAAAAGTAAATTATACTCTGCCTTTAATCAAACAGCTTTCCATAAAGTCTCATGAAGGACAGAAGACACAAATTCACGAATTTTTTTATTTTCAGCACTGTATGGGGGTTAGTAATATGTTTCAAGCACCGGCCGTTTTATCTCCGAGAAGGTAGCCCCCGGTACCCCACGGCTAGAAAGCAGGGTTGAAACAAGAACCGGCCTGAATACAGTTGAGAAGAAGAAAGTTTCTGTTGCCGTCGTGAATCAGACACTGATTACTCTGACATCTGACCAGTAGCCCAGTCACCATAATAAATGAGCCACCAAGGCTCGCATGATACTCCTACTAACAAAGTTTAAATTAATTTAGGAACACAGGTTACAGTGGTTAAGAATTTCCTGCATGTAATTTCATGGGTAGCCGATCTTGATGGCCGCGTTCTCTAAGACGTGGGTCTGCGACCGCTCGCTTGCTGGGATTGCGGGTTCGAATCTCGCCGGCGGCATGGATGTTTGTCTCTTATGAGTGTTGTGTGTTGTCAGGTAGAGGTTTCTGCGACGGGCCGATCACTAGCCCAGAGGAGTCCTACAGAGTGTGGTGTGTCTGAGTGTGATCTCGAAATCTCAACCATGAGGAGGTCTAGGAATACTAGGGCTGTCGAGCCATAAGAAAAAAAAATATTGTGGGCTGGACATGTAACACGCATCGGAGAGACTGGAAATGCATATGGAATTAAAGTCAAAGGAATGATAGGAACAGAGAGCTTGTACGACCAGCAGTGAATGCAGTCATTTACAATATTCTTCACATGTTTACATTTGAAGGCGTCGCCAATTCTACAAAAACAAACATTAATTCAACTTTTAAAGTAACTTTTTATTGAATTACTTGTTCTATATCAACAATCGTTTCATTAAGTGCTGCCATTTCATTTGAACAAATACGAAGTATAATTTTTTTTTTAATTTTAGTTGATTTCGAGCGTCCCTTTTGTTGAGCACAAGGCAGAAACAAACTCGCTCTCCTTGTTCGACTGACCACATTAAAATATTCATAGGCTGTTAGCTGCCGAACATTTTGTGAATTACACGGAGGCGGGAGCTCGAAAGGCGTAGTCGATTACTAGGTTACGAGCGAGAGAGCGAAGGAATTGTGGTTCGATTACCGGCAGAGAAAAACAATTTTTCTCTCCTCAAAAACGCCCAAACTGGTCCCTTGCCTATTCAGCCTCTTGTGTCATGGGCACCGAGGCAGATTTCCCCATAAGCGGCCGGTACCCGAAGGTGACCACTAAGCTCAACTTAATGCCGAGTTTAAGAGTAAACGGAGCTGTACCTCCAATCATTCGAAATGTCTTCGTGGCACGCACAGGGACAGCTGTGCTGTTCGAAGATACTCATCTGTGTAAGAAATAATGTGATACGCAGTCCGTTTAGACGACAGTAAAGGTCATTGCTATTCATGCTCATGTAGTATTTATCCAGACACTTCTCGGCTTATGCAGTAGTTACGTTTGGGAAGGTCCATGGCCAGTCGAATTTTTCGCAAGTCGGAACTGAGTATACTTATTGTAACGTGTATGTGTATATAAAAGGGTGATCATTTCAGATCCAAACTCCAACACACTGGAACCAGATCGGCCTCAGCATGACTGTTCCGCCGCCTGTGTTATCGCCCAGTAGTATTCTGCCGTCACTTTAGTCTCATTGCGCTTTCATTCCCTCAAGAAAAAAATTCGGCGCGCCTTTCAAAAACGATCCTTTTCATGTTTTTACGTCTTTATAAACTGCGTAAATCTAAAATTAAGTTACTTATAATCTGCGTGTACTTGGTTCGAATCTTGAACGCATTAGATGCTGTGTCGAATTATATTTTAGAAGCTTCTTCCCAGTCTCTCCAGACCAGTAGCGCAATAATGCGCTCTCAGACATATTGTGGTTAATTGGTTCCAAGTGATTTAAAATTTGTCTTCACATACGTCAATATATAACATGTGCACTACGGAAAATGTCTTTAAATGACTTAGGAGACAACAAATACAGTTATGGCGGCTTGCTGGGATAGTGGTAACGTTCAGTAAGTCCTTTCGGCATGCTCCCATTTCGAATTTGGGCCTGGAAAATATTCGTCGTCCCGTCATTCGACGCTCAATAATGCAATATTCTGACAGCGTCGTAGAACAAGCCACCAAACCGTTGTGCCACTCTTGTACAATGAAGTAACAGCTGCGCGAGCCACGAGGAGAAGCAGTAGAAATAGAAATATTGCTGTACTAAAAGAGGCGACATCGTCAGGGCGGTATACAATAGATTCTAACAAAATTTAAATAAATTTGTTGAGACAAAGGAGACTAGTTTTTAAAATCAGAACAACAGAGGGCTCAAATTTTGTCGGCAGAAAGAAAAGAGACGTTGAGTCTGCTAGTGGAAGTCACGATTCTTTGTTGACAGGAATAAAGGTACTTTTCCTGATCCGTCTATTAGATGCCGTGCAGTTTGCATTAGGACTTAATATTAAGTTTTTATTGAGTTCATTCTTATTGTACGATTCGTCAAAATGCTCAGCATTTAACGGCTGGTTCATAGAATGCAGGGCCCCTTTCCTATAAATAAATACATAAATAAATAATAAGTGAATACATAAGTAAATAAATGTAACCCTAGAACAGGCCATGAAGGCCCAGAGGCGGAGTAGAGGTATAGTTCTACTCTTTCCTTAGCTTCGGGTGGATGTTTAACGCCACGCCCCGGCCGCTTTACCCCCAGGAAAGAGACCTGGTATCCATCGCACAGGAGGCTGCGGGGGGGGGGGGGGGGGGGCCCCCCGAGCCGGTCGGGGAGGGTGGGGAAAACCTCGCCTCCACCGGAATTGGATCCCCGACCCTCCACCCCTAGCGACTATGCTATCCCGGTCCTCTTTTCCCATGTATGTGTATTAACTTTTACATTTCCATCACTTTATTTTCCCGTTTTCTTTCAATTTTCTTCTGAGAAATTTCCTGAACTTGTTATTTGTGTTTTAATTTTTCTATATGCAAATTCCTCACACACGCATAGCCATTCTAGACAGAAATTTTACTGTCTTCTCTTTTGGCTTTAGGATTTATAAGTTAAATTGAAATGATACAAAATGAATTAGGTCATGTAACACACAGAGACAGACATAACAAAAGTACAATTCAGCATTTATTAATCATGCTGTTTTATATTCCAAAAATTTTATAAATACTCATATAATTTGTTATATTCTACTATCATATGCATATAGGCCTAAGGCGTGTAAACGCACTTACCGCATGTTACACAATTTGTAATGAAGAACTTACTTAAATACGAACAGAGTTACACTCACCAATAAAACATCACATTCTCTGTACCAGTGTCACGTGCAAGAGGCTGGTTGATCCCCGAGACAGTCTACGTGCAATGGAGAAGAGATTAAACTCTACCCTGCCGAGAATCTAGCCCTAGTCTCCGATCGTTCAGCCAGCATCCTAGTAGCTACGCTGACTGATAAATCGTGGTTACATGTAGTGTGGAGGGTAAAAGTATTTAGATACCTCAGCACATGTCATTTCCATAAAACACAAAACAATTTGACGTGGGTGTGTGTGTGTGTGTGTGTGTGTGAGAGAGAGAGAGAGAGAGAGAGTGGCGTGGAGAGGGGGTGTTAGAAGCAAACAGCATGAAAGGCTACATGGGCCTTGATTTCATGTCTATAGAAATGTCTCCGATATTGATTCGGAATAGCACATCGAATTAAATCCACAGGCATGCTTCGCCGCAAACCAGCTTAACGTCAGTTCTTCCACAAAACGTAATTTAAATAAATATGAAAGTACTTTAAATTTATTCTGAGCAAATGATACTGTTTCACATAAGGAAAACACTTCAATTAAAGGAAGCACGCTCAATGATACTTCGTGGCTTTTTAGCGTAGTATTTTCTACGCTCTAAGGGGATTATATTTGTAAGTAAAAGCTATCCCATTACAGCCCTGGACAGGCCTGAGGGCTGCAGGAGGTTGAGGATCCCAAATTTCAAGATAATCGGCACATGAAGGTGGTAAGGTTATTAGCCCTACGCACAGGCCGCCTTTACCCCCCAAGAAATATTCCTGGTAGTCATTTGTGTTAGAGGCTGAGTCGACCCCAGGGCCATAGTGCGACCGGAAGGAATATGTCAATGAAAAATTCCAATGACACCATCGGGAATCGAACCCGCGACCTTCCGGCGTGTAGCGCAGTGCCTCAACCAACTGCGCCACCGCGTACACAATATTTGTATGTAGTTTGTGTAATATTTTCTAGGTGGTCTTGATGGCTATTACGGTAGGGCCTACTGTGTAGGCAATAGTAATGCTACGTCTGTTGGTATACACGTAAATAATAGACAATTGTAAGGCTACGTCTGTTGATATACTCGTAAATAATAGGCAATATTAAGGCTACGTCCCTTGATATACACGTAAATAATAGGCAATAATAAGGCTACGTCCCTTGATATATACGTAAATAATAGGCAATAGTAAGGCTACGTCTCTTGATGTACCCGTAAATAATGTTCCACAAATAAACAGGTGCTCGGTCTATCTGTAGTTATGAATCAGCTGCCAAAATTATACGAGAATCTACGTTTGAAATCCAGATGCGGCCGATCTGCTTTGAAGTTTCAAATTTATGCAGCTTCACATTTTATTCGATTACTTAACGCTACTGTTAAACTGGTCGTTTGTCACGTTATTTAACTTTCCGTCAGGTAGCGGAAAAAAGAGACGGCCACAAAGTTAAAAACGCAGTCACCGGCATTCCACAAGGTCTGGCTGTAATTTGAGAGGTGCGCGTAGGTCTGGAAACATCACACTTTGAAATAGATATGTTAAAATCTGTCATTTTCATGTACACGTTGATTAAAATGGAAATTTGTAAAAGCAGGGAATTTTGCTTACTGGCCATCTGATCAGGTTTTCAAGATAGGGCTTGTGCCATGTAACTTGTAAAAATGTGTTATTTGTGTGACATGGAATTCGGTGGGATTAGTGTTGCGAATTATAAGTGGAAGGGTTTGTGTTGAGGAGGCAATGAGTGAATTAAATATTTAATCTCGTAACTGGACTATGGAGACTCAGCAGGGTTATGAAAATCACGTTCATGATAATTGCATCCCCTATCAATAGGCAACTGCCCCCCCCCCCTCCTAGTACAAAAGCCAGTATCGGCGAAAGATGTTACAGCCCCTCGGAAATAACTCTTGAAATATTAATTTGATCAGATACACTTGCTCACGTTTGAGGCGCGTTGGCAAAATTGCGAAAAGCGACGATTAGCTTCGTTATGTCTGTCGGTCTGTCCGTCCTTCCGCATGGAACAACTCGGCCCCCACTGGACGAATTTTCATGAAATTTCATATTCGAGCATTTCTGGAAAATCTGGCCAGCAAATTCAAGATTCATTAAAATCTGACAAGAATAACGGGTACTTTACATGGAAACGTATGTACATTTTTATTATAATATCTCGCTCAGTTCTTCTTAGAATGAGAAATGTTTCAGCCAAAAGTTGTAGAGGAAATCATGACACACATTTTATGTTCAATAAATTTTTTTCCGAAAATCACGGCATTTATTAGATAATGTGTATAAATATGGTAGAGGCAGACAGGTCACAGATCACAATATAGTAAGGCGCATGCGCTTTGCATGCTGGATAAATATGGCTACAGACACACACTAATAATATGTAACACTTATTACTTTTCCGCCGAAACAGTTGTTACGCGAACGCGCGTCAAAGTCACGTTTATACGTCTAGTGCCTGCCTTATTAAAGTCAAAACACATTTCTGTTCCACATTTTCCATGAAAGACCAAGACTTAGCTCCATGGGAAGAACTGCTGTCCAGAATGTAAGCCTACGTGGCTTATAATTCCATAAGTAAAGGCCCTCGAAGTATTCCGTGTGCAGCCCTGATTTGGCTCCGAGCTGATACCATCTCTCTTCAGCATTGGGACAACATCTTGGTTACCACAAAATTAAAAAGGTGATTGCGAGATGGGAACAGATGTAACGCAATGGCTGGTGACAGATGACACGGACTGCTGTCACCAAGCAACACTAAAGCTCATCCCATGATAAGACAGACAGCTGCACAGACTGAGGCGAGGACTATGCTGAAAATTAGTCCGACATAAATGCAATTATACCTGAACTGTTCTTGTTAGAGACGAAATTGAAGAAACCAAAATGTATGCAGAGCAAAATTTTCTGACGAACAGTTGCATGACCTGTTAGTAGTTCATTCAATTCCTACGCAACTCTATGCAATAGATGACTGATATCACTTATCAGTAAACATTATTAGCCTATACCACGGAGTATCAAACTCTTCACTCTGTGTTCCCATTGCCTAATGTCTTTCAAGCAGCAGTCGAACGGGCGAATATGTAACGATTTGCACTGAGCTTCGTGACGTATTTTTGGCGATTTCGAGGCACACAGTGCCGAGATTGTCTTCATGAAAATGATCAAGACGTAGTCCTTCCCTCTTCTACCTACCCACAGATGGTGTCGAGGTTGTTTATTTTCACTTGATCACACTCAGACACACACCACAGTCGGTAGGACTCCTCTGGACGAGGGATCGGTCCGTCGCAGAGACCTCTACCTTATGACACAAACACTGTACAAGAGACAAACATCTATGCCCCCGGTGGGATTCGAACCCACGATCCCAGCAAGCGAACGGCCGCAGACCTACGCCTTAGACCGCGCGGCCACTGTATGATCAAGACGTTGATGCAAAAAAGAGCTGGCAAGAAGCACTCACGGCCCCCTTCGAGTGAGTGGAATAGACTTCTTGTTCGGGAGCTAAGAGTCTTTCGGTTGAAGAACTCTCCTCCTCCACATTAAGCCGGAAAGTTCATTGCTGTGTGTGTAAGATAAGCCTTAACTGCAATCAGTCCTGAGCCAGAGGATTCCAACCCACATCCTCACACCTGATTTATTTAAAATTCCTTTTATTGGTACCCAAAACTACGTCTCGGTCTCCAAAATGAGGGTTTCCTTACAGAATTTATGACTACCTTAGTTTTCTTTCCCTTAGGTCATTCCATAGAATCCGCATAATTACAAGAACCGGTAGAACAATAAGCCGATCCCAGTGACCGCGCGGCCTAACGCGTTGGTCTTCGGCGGCTCGCTTGCTGGGATTGCAGGTTTAAATCCCACCGGAGGCATGGATGTTTTCTCTTGTGAGTGTTGTGTGTCGTCAGGTAGAGGTCTCTGCTAAGGACCGATCACTCATCCAGAGGAATCCTATCGATTTCGGTGTGTCTGAGTGTGATCTTGAAATCTCAACAAATGAGGAGGCCTAGGCTCACTAGGGCTATTAGGCCACTGGGGGGGGGGGGGGGGAAGTAGAACAAGAATCACAGCAGCTAATACTATCTGAAAGAAACCATTCAGAGTATAACGTTTTCAATTTCACCATCTGGACTTTGACGAGAAATAAACAACGCGTTTTTTAGATGACGCATCTAACAAAGGCGTTGTTTATTTCTCGTGTCTGCGAGTCGTGGAATCCTTTTCCGGTACCTTCTTCAAATAAGTTGAGTACAAACTAACAGCAACTGCAATGCAATGAACTAAAAAGTATGCGTGCCAATTTACGGCACACTGGAACAGTGGCGGCGCAGATCTCGCTGCAGTCACGCGAAACTGTTCGAATATAGAACGACGCTTATTCATCTAAAAATGTCCCTGTACCATTGCATATTTTTGTATATAAGTGAAGCTAAGTGAGTCTTGAACAATTCAGGAAGTGCTGTATAAAAACCACGCCCCTCAGAAGCCACTATTAAATCATTTCCTTCAACTATACGGTTTTGTGTGAGGATTGTCCATACAGCGGAATATTTAAGGAAATAAACTAAGCTGAAAGTTAATAGGTCTATTTGATAGCCTGTCATTTACTGCATGTTTAACAAGCATTCCGATATCTAGTTTCTGTGCACACTCTCTCCTCCGAAGACACCTCTCCGTCGAGAGTGTCCGCCCCGTTCTAACCTCCAAGACACGGTACCCGTAGGGCCCACCTCCCCTCCACTTCACCTCGTCATTCCATTCCGTCTTCTCTCAAAACCACGTGTGTGGTCCTGTGTGAGCTGCTGTGGAAAGGAGATGGAAGAGACTCCGTTGCTTAGCAACGCGTGCCGCCTAGGAACCAATCGGATGCCACAGTTTGGGACGTTCGGGAGTTTCCGTGAGATTTCGTCAGCCCGACTGGTGTCTGCAGTTATGGCTGAGTTTTACAAGGATGGATGGCGAGGAAGGTGGTGAAAGAATGTTCACGTTAGTTCACGGTGGAGGTTGGTCGCGTTTGGTGGTTTCAACTAGTGAGATGTGCGGTGGAGGTGAAACGGAGAGATAGAGGTACGCCTGTGATGTGCCGTGTGAAGTGAATGTGTGTTTGTGTGCTCCACCAACTTCAGCTTTGCACCACACACATACGACTACTTTCACTCCGAAAGATACCAAGCATGGACGCGCGTTGTTTGAAAAAACTGGGATTTAAACTGAAGCGAGAGAGAGCCCAGGTGCTACCGTACTTTTAGTCTTGAAATTCCATGGGAAATTAAGCGTACTCTTATTGCAAAAAGTCTGCATGTGTAATAGAAACAGACATCTTGGTGTTAAGGACCATTTATGTTGGAATCAGTTCAGTAATAGTGCTGTAGGAATCAGTGTGGCAGTGAAGAACGACGCGCCATTTTCAAACGGTCGACTAAGCCGATTGTAACGTACAAAAAGGTTCGGACACATTCTACGCGTGAACTGTTGTCAGTCTCTTGCTTTAATGTCACGAATATGTGCTGCAGAAGAGGTCAAAATTCCTTATAGAAACCGTCGTAGGTGGGTTTGATTTGGGTGACTGGGTGTTCGTTCTGTGCTGTGTATCCGTGGCGGCATAAAAGCTGGTGAGATTAATGTACCTATTACAGGTAGTTCCATTTATTTATTATATTTCGGTAAATTTAAATAAAGTATTTATAGTGT
The DNA here is from genome assembly GCA_013340265.1 of Coptotermes formosanus. NCBI lineage: Eukaryota > Metazoa > Arthropoda > Insecta > Blattodea > Rhinotermitidae > Coptotermes > Coptotermes formosanus. The sequence goes on along the minus strand of BLKM01009851.1, from coordinate 472,820 downwards.
GGGCGTTAAATTTCGACACAGTGCGTGTTACCAAGTTCTCCCTTACTTTAACGTCGTTGCCTCACCCCATTGTGAATGCTGTTGGGCCAACAGGGGATAACACCCCCAACTTCACCAGCCTAAATGCGGATATTTTGGATATTGAGTTTAATGCTGCAAAAGTGGTGGTGTAGCAAAGGACTGCACGAACCAGACCAATATGGTGGCTGCTACTGCCAGCTCAAAATCGCCCACTCTGTCGTATACGCACAGGCCCTCGCGCAGCAAAACACAGCAACAATGCACCATCAACCATAACGACGACGTCTTCATCAGGACCAGCTGGGCAGATGCTGCCGTGGCGTTAGCCCAGATCGATAAGGTGGGTAGTACAGGTTTTGCATGATGTGCTTGAGTTTGCAGAAATTGCCAGCAAATGATGATGTCATCAGTGCATTGCTGTACGTTCATCCATATTAGAGTTTTTCTACAAATTGTATGGACGCATGTTTAGGCTTAACACTTGTTTTGACTTAGTGTATGTCTGCAGAGAACCTCATGGTTTGTTGACATTCACCTAAAAAAGAAAGAAGAAAGAATTTCACAGTCTTTATGGAACCCAAAAGTTCATCAGTCTTTGTATGAAAACCTGGGAGTGGAATGTGCTGACCGAGTTCAATCCAGCCCATGACTTTAAACTCAATTTTTCTAAGTCCGATTTTCATATTCAACTGTTCCTACTTTGCCAACAGGCTGTCATATCTTGAAGTTTTTCGTTTCTGGAGTTGACACTGTGTAGCCTGACAGCTGCTACGGAGGCGCGAACTGTTTCCGGATTAGTTTTAGGGATGTGACGCCGTGCGTTTTAATAGAAATGTACCGACGTTTAAAACAATCTCCAGCCTCCACAGTCGTCCACACTTCTACCCTGATCGTAGACCACCAGGTTTCTCTGAACCCTCCGTACATGTGAGTTGGGTTGCACGACGTCACATTCAAAAAGGTGGTAATGTTCATAGTTACCGCTGTGAGAGCCTCATATTTCACATACTGCGTACATCTTCTACCCAAAGTTTTCGACCTTCTTTCAAAATGTCGACACCTGTATAGCAAACTACACCCCGTCATATCCGAGAACATCGTAGTATTTAAGACTCCTTACGTGCCAGTCTTTTGTAACATTGCTGGTAAGACTGAATTAATCAATGGAGAACTTGTGTCGCATCGTAAATTGCCAATATTTCGTCATAATACAAAGTCCTTTTTATTGGTCGAATAGCCTGCTCTTGTATTTCAGGAAAATGTCGAAGAGTCTGGTCTTGTAGTTCGGAAAGAGGTCGCATAGCCGGTCGCTTTGTTGATCAAAACAAATGCAAGTAACAAGTGATTTCATGAAAAAGTTTCGACTGCTTTGAATATAATTTACACAGATTAATTATCGATAATTTTGGAATGAAATGGGTTATGACAGAACCCAGTGAAGGTTATCTATGATGATTTTAAACGCCCAGTTCCATCATAATGTACTTGTTAAAATATGGTGAAGGAAATTATAAGTTGTACTGTTCAGGTGGTCTAATGTTGGGATGAGTTAAGTCCAGGATGACGCAATGGGCTAAGGGTACTACGCATGCAGTATCAAACTTACAAAATTTTGTAAGAAAACTTAAAAAGGAAATTGCAGAAACCTAGGCATAGGTGTAGGGATAATTTTGAAACTGATGTTGGAGGAAGAGGGTGGAGACTGGATTTTAAGTTTTTCCAGAAAGAATATGATTTCTTGACGAGCTAAGGAACAGTTAGCTTGTCCAGATCAGTGTAGAATTTAGAATGAAGAAGTAGCCAGTGTTCGAGTTGCATTCCTACTGTACGCAATGAATAAACATGCTGGCACCAAGATTTCCGAGAGAAAGACCGCGGTGCTGCTGTTGTACAGTGCGGCGCACTGACCCACGAAACAAGCGATCAGCAGGCGACGGTCAAAGCAGAGCCAAGGTCGGCTGACCGGCCACCCACTCACCACTGTCTTCCGCCACGTAGCAGAAAAAGCAGTATTCACCTGTCTACCTGGATGGACTTGTTAACAGCTCAATTGCTGGCGTCGTCTGGTACCTCACTGCTTTAATGCTGGCACCTAAGTGTGGCCCCTGTTAGTGTACATGAATTAGCGGTCTCCATACGGAGGCCGAAGAGTGCCACGTGCCCAAACAGGTTTGTGTAGCGGTCACGTACGAGTATATCTGAAGGCTCCTGCTTCGAGTGTCAGCATGGTTACCGGTTATCCTGACAAGTTTATCTGTCATTCCAGGCGAATGCCGGGACAGATAGTACCTATGAATGTGTCACGGCCGCCGGTTTCCCCGGCATGTCTCTCACAATTCATAATAGCAGTGCCGCATTATTTGACGCTGTTTGGCCTCTGCACTTTGACGCTATTTGGCCTCTGCACTTGAAATATTATAAGAAAATTCGGTAATCTAAGATTCATTTGTTAAATTCTGTTTTGTAGGCCAAGAAGGAATCGACTAAAGGTGCCTTATAGGTGTAGGCAAATAATAAATAAAAGCAACCGGACGTACTAGTCTGATGCTTGGCATTCCTGCGTCGTATTTGGGAGGCACGCGTCTACAGACCGACTATCCTACCAAGGTTTCTTGTTCCTTTCCTCAGCCCGTGCAGGGATAAAAGAGGCCACAACTACTTCTACGCCGTTTCTGTTTCATAATTCACAAAAATATTCTCATTCGACGAATCATACTGTATGATATGTGATATACATTAATTTAAATTGGGTTTTCACCCGGGGGCAGTGGTCCGTACCCTATACACAAATAGAAAAGAAGTAGCTACCTACATAACGAGAAACAATACACAAAATAATAAAAAACGCCGAACACAGAAAATAGAAAGCAAAATATACAAACAGTAAAAAATCATAAAAAGAATAACACAACATAAAAAGAGTATACACGAAACAATGAGACAGGTACACAAAACAATAATATGTAGTGTAAAAGTCGATAACTAACCCTTTAAAGACGAAGCGTCGTATATAAGGACTCAGTGCGTACCGCGCTGTAAACACTCTCCACTTCGGTTATAAAAACCAGTCTCTTAATGTTTTATAAGGCAAAAATTGCTGTTTGTTCTGAGATCCGTACAAAACACATAAACGCAATGTGGGCATCACGTAGAATTTTTTAATGTTAAACCTGGTCCTATGTAAAGTTACCGCTAGGCTTTAAAAGGTTAATGGATAGAAGATTTAAATGTTCTAGGCTGTTACGCCACGTCGAGTGGCAAATAGTTACCGACGTTTCAAGGGATCGTAGTTCCTTCAACTTTACGGTCAAGGAGTACAAGACTTCTTGAGGTTCGTAGAAGGCGCTATGGTCCTTTTAAAACGTCGATAACCACTTACAGGTCCACATGGCCTACCGTCCAAGAAGACTTGAATCTTCAAGAACACCGCTGTGAGAATCTAAAAACTAAAAGATAAATAAAAATAAAATAAATTTGTCCATGTGGTCGGTCTGTAGGCTATTTAAAGATGGTCATCTTGAGCGGTTATAAGCACTCGAATGGAATGAGACGAAGAACAAGTACGCTGAATGAAGAAGGTGGCACGGATGTGGTCTTAATCTGTTCTTCTGGAAGGACTTGGAAAGCCCAAAAATCCCTAGCGACCTTAGCTTTGTCCCTGAGCGTCGGGCGCTGTACCATGAGGCCTGCAGGGAAGTGTGGAGGTACAAACCAACAAATTCTCAGTCTCTGGCACTATATAACGGTGGGTCGTCAGCTGGACGCTTCAGAGATTTAACTGACAGCCAGTCTGCTCTTGGTAACAGGAAGAAAAGTCCCTGTCTCCAGGAACCAACCATCCGACCTGAGGCAGTTCACTTACTCAGCTGTCTCGCCTGTAACATGAATGTGCTCTTCACCGGTAATGGCTTTGGGTTTGTATGAACTAAGGAATCCCAAAATATTTATGTAAATATGCAGCAAAAGCTTCGAAAATGAAAAAACAAGGGAATATGCATTAAAACACCCATTAAAAGGTAAATTTCATCCTATAAGACGCTATTAACCCTTTAAAGACGAAGCATATCTTTTGTATATAAGGACCCAGTTCCTACCGCGCAGTAAAGACTCTCCGTCTCGGTTATAAAAACCAGTCAGTTAACGCTGTATAGGGAAATAATCGCAGTTTGTTTTGAGATCCACACAAAACACACAAACGCGACGCAAGCACCTCGTAGAATTTGTGAATGTTAAACCTGGTGGTACGTAAAGTTACCGCTAGGCTTTAAAAGGTTAAGGCACGGGGGAGTAGAGGTATAGCTCCACTCTTTCTTTAACTTCAGCGCTATATGGGTTGAGTGGTTAACGCCACGCCCGGCCGCTTTACCAAAGGGAAGGAGACGCGGTTCGCATTGTACAGGACGCTGGGTGGGTCCCAAGGCCGGTCGGGATGGGTGCGGAAACCTCGCCCCTACCGGAATTCGATACCCGGACCGTCCAGCCCATAGCGAATCGCTATACCGACTACCCTGTTCCGGCCCATTATGAGTTTTGAAACAAAAATTTCCACCTATTGTCGGCAAGTATGTTCTGACGTTTTCAGGAAACACATTATCAGATGAAACTACAGGACGACATTTTATTTTCAAAACACCTGTAAGCGTAAGGTGTTCAATACACTGGTAAATGGGAGATTCAACATTAAACACTTCTAGAGATTTTTAGTAACTGGTGGTAGCCAGCATTTTTGACAACACTGATTTTATGTTTTCTTTGAAACACCTCATTCTTTTTTACATTAAAAGCATTCTGAACTTCTTAAGCTATATTTAAACTTTAACTTAGGGCCAATAAATAATAAATATGCATTTATTGTCTTACTGATTGAAAAATATGTACTTTTCCTGAAAAATGTTAAAATATGCATTTTACTAATGCAGTGCGCAAAACGCATATAATCAATCATAAGTCCAGTGATGACGTTAGGAATGCTGTGTGTGTACTTTGAAGGAAGGTTACTTATAAGGACGGACTTGCGCGGTTGGTTAACGGGCTTACAATTGCAACATATCGGTTCTTGACAATGGCTTAACATCACTCAAATCACAAACACTTTGCAGGACCTTTTCCATCATCAACACAGTCCAAAAATCGCAATGTTTCGGAAGAAACTTCTTCCGTCCTCAGATGATAACCACTAAACCCAAAAAACGCAAGCTAGCTAAGACATATGTAACCTCATCATAAACCATTCTGAGAAGGAGTGGTTATCACTTGAGGATGGAAGAAGTTTCTTCAGAATGTGATTTTTTAAACTGTGTTGACAATGGAAAAAGTCCTGCAAAGTGTTTGTCATTTGAGTAACAGGTTTACGGTTGACCGAATTGCACTGCTCTTTCTTGCTAGCACGCCCAATCAGCAAATAAACACTTAACAAAAGGGGAAACATGTTATCCGAACTCGTTCTCTACACGTTAACACACCGCGCTGGTCTTAATCGAAGTTTATTACTGATGTAAATACCACAGTGGGCCAATTTATTTTGTGTTGATATTGTTAAAGGTATGAAGTGGCAGATGTACGTCATGTAGACGCTATACACTGCACATATGAACACCTTTACTACATTTCATCCTTCAATTTTTATAAATATTGTGATCTGTGATTTAATATACATGAATTATTTTAATATACTTTGTTTTTAAATGTGACCTATCACAATTTTGTAAATTTAGATTCTAATAATTAGAACATAATTTCTTTAATTTCTTTTTACATTTTTATAGTGGTCTGAGGATGACCACAAAGTGTGGTCGAAACATGTAGCCATCTAGTTTTTGATACACATCAAACAAGTTGTGAAGACAGTATTTATTTTATTTGAACACGTTTACTTCAACAATTGTTTATTTTTATGATATATTTTGGTTCAATAAAGATTACAGTATCCTGGTGATGTCCCCGCGTTGAAAGATAATTTCTTACCGACGTTTCGGTGGACCCTGTTGCCTCTATCAGGGTAATCAAAGAAGATATAACACATATATTGCTACAAGTAAACTGTGCACGCGAAAGTGATGTTGTTTAACGTTACAGTAAGCTACGGGACTTAAACGCCTATAGGGTACAACTGTCCTGTCAAGTATTCAAAATCAGTGATACTTATAACAAATGAACGTGAAAGTAAAGTTGTACCTGTGCGTGCGTTTAAGACATATGGTGTAGGAGATATGGCTCCACGCATTCTTAATCTAAGCACAAGATGCATGTGAGTGGTTAATTTTCATGCCTCAGTCACTTTATCCCTGGATAAAACCCGGCATCCATTGAGTAGGAGGGTGGTTGGTTCTCAGAGCTGGTCTGAACACTTAAAGAGGAGGGCAGAAACCTTGCCTCTGCAGTAAATCGAGCCACGATCCCTCGGGCGACCAATGTATGTACAATATAAGAAATAGTACAGTTTACTTATTTATGCAGATTGCTTTTAAGAACTAGCATTTCAGCTGGTTATAAATTAACCAGAATTGTTAATAGCCTGCTGGCGTCGCTCACTGTTCGTTCCTAACACGAAGCAGTAAGCAGGGGTCATAACAAGTCAGCACCTCACTGGCAGCAAACAGTGTGTGTAATCTGACATGATACAGCGATGTGTTGATAAGCAACTCGGGTCCAAATGATAACATTGAATATTCAAAACACCTTTACACAAACCCCAACGTACACGGAATGGACAATGTTAAATTTGACTGACATGATATTTTCTAAACAAGTTTGCATGTTTACGTCAGCAGACAAGTTCTGTCGTTATGCTGATCGCATTCTTACAGACCAGGGTCTCTAACCAGTGACGGATACATTTCGGTAGGCGTACCACTGAAGGGGTGGCCCTCACTCAGAGTGGATTGTGGGCGGTCTTAAAAATTATAAATTAGTTGCCCACATAATAGATTTTTTCTCCGGTAGTAAAGCAACCGAAGCGTGAAGCTAACCTCACACCTCCATGTAATGTAGAGGTTATTAGGTCTGCTCTGTATTCCTTCATGGCGTAGTGCTTTACCACAGGGACAACTTTACATTTGCGGAAACAGTAGCCTTATGCCAAGGGGTCACGACCCCTGGCTTGTTTACCGTTGTAGTACATCTTCACGAGGCTCGTGAGTTCGCAACAGCAGCATCCCTTCCACACTGACACGTCAGGATGATCCGATTCCAGTGCTGCGGAGTCGGAGTCGGTAAAAATGTACCGACTCCGACTCCGACCACAGTCTAAAAGCTTAACTAGATACTCCAACTCCAGAGCCCTGATATCTACAATAACCATTAGACTTATACTTAAAAATAGGTTATAAGTCTAAAAGTAGCCTATGATTTACATGGTGGTGATGAAACGCCTTACGATACCATTTGCCATTTTAATAGGTTTAGCATTATTAATACATATTGAGCTTTTATGAAGGAGTCGGATTTTTCAAAATTGAGGGGTCGGAGTTGAATGGAGGTTTTGTGTACCGACTGCACAGCCCTGTCCGTTTCATTTACACTGCCGTACAAAAATCGGTGTAAGTTGACAGAGTCCATAGTAAGTAGGTAGGTTGGTTGGTTGGTTGGTTGGTTGGTTGGTTGGCAGGCTGGCTGGCTGGCTGGCTGGCTGGTGGTTGGTTGGTTGGTTGGTTGGTTGGTTGGTTGGCTGGCTGGCTGGTTGGTTGGTTGGTTGGCTGGCTGGTTGGTTGGTTGGTTGTCTGGTTGGTTGGTTGGTTGGTTGGTTGGTTGGTTGTCTGGTTGGCTGGTTGGTTGGTTGTCTGGTTGGTTGGTTGGTTGGTTGGTTGTCTGGTTGGTTGGTTGGTTGGTTATCTGGTTGGTTGGTTGGTTGGTTGGTTGGTTGGTTGGTTATCTGGTTGGTTGGTTGGTTGGTTGGTGTGCCTGTACAGAATCTGTAATTTACACACGTCTGTACATTTTCGATGTAAAGAAGCGAATTATCTTCCACGTCAAGAATCACTTGTGGGCAAAATATTTCCAAGAATATGATTTGCAAAAGAATAGAGGTCTTACATAGACCGAGGCTGTTCAAATAGAAACTGGGCACTGAACAGAAATAGGAGGAGAACGCAGAAAGGTCAGTATTGAGGAAGTCCACTACCTGTACTCGTTACTTAATAATTTACTGCGATGATCAAATCAGGGAACGTGAGATATGTGGAACGTGTAGAAGGCGTGGGGAGACGAGAAATGCACACAAATAGGTAATCGGTAATCCTGAGGAATAGAGACGGCTTGGGAGACCGAGGGGTAAATGGGATGACAGTATTAAAATAGATGTTAAACAAATACTATGACGATGTGGACTTGATGAGTATGGTGAAGGATAGTGTTAGATGGCTCGATCTTGTGAAGATGGTAATGAGTCTTCAGATTCCATAAAAGCTGGGGAATATATATATTGAGCAGCTGCGTTAATAACACAGTCTTAGGTGGGACTGTCTAATGGAGTTTGTGAGTTATTAGAGAGACTGTCTTAAGTATCCATACAGCCTTAGTGGTTACCTGAAACTGTTGAAACTAAGGCATATATAAAATACGCTTTGTTGTCATGTTTGGGAATCAGTTTGGCCTTGCATATTATGAATAGGCAGAGTAACAAAGCAATGAATAGATCTTTACACGAAGGCTGAATCAGAAGGTCTCATTAAATTTCGTAAGGTCTCACAGAATAATGTTATGGATTCCTTTGAAAACTAAAATGAATTTACATTACACACTATGTTAGCAAAATGCAAACACTTTACTCTTACATGTGGTCATATATATAGTAACTGTTAATATTTAAAGGAGTTACTGCGCAACACCTTTGAAGTACAATATAGCCAGGAGTGCTGTACTGTATACGAAAGTACAGTTCACAATTGCAAATTTAGTATAGTCGGCCAACGAATATTTATATTGCTGGTATTTAGCAACATGTTTCGGCTAGTTATAGCCATTGTCTTGTCGTGATTAGGTATCCGAAATTTTAAAAGTTAATCTATGTGAACGGCTTAATTCTTTTGAGAATGTGAAGTATATTACAAAATTATACAACGTAGTTATAAAACCCCTGCTGTGGTTCTTTTACACTTTTTGGATTACCTGCAACGGTCATGACGATTTACGTTTTGTGCTTCGTCCTACAGTTGTTACAGCAGTACATTATTCCATACGAACGTCGTGTGTAGACATGTACTTTCAAAGCTTGCGTTACATCTTTTTTGGTGAGGTATACGATGCCGTTTTCTTAGTGACTTACACTTCATATTGTTGTTTCATCGCCATTAATTTTCGACTGAGTTTTGAGATCCTTACTCAGTTTGTGTATTCTGCTACCAGTGTTGAGTTTACTTCCAAGTTTTCGCGTTTGTATTACAGATGCCGATGTTTCTTTTTCCTGATAGGCATAGGTGTGTGTGTGTGTGTGTGTGTGTGTGTGTCTGTGTGTTCAGCTTTTGAAGTATGCTTGTTATACAACGTACAACAGTAGGATGATAAAACTGAATGATTGTGCCTCATTTTAAGGCACGTGACTGCACGGATCAAGGAAAATTAGTACTTACACACAGAGGCTCTAAAACTGAGTTAGATAACACATCACGTCTGCCCACCACCCCCTTCCTTCCCCCGGTAAATAGCTACCGACATTTTGAAGGTTAAGCGGTCCAAACTGACCTGAACGTCGGCGGGGACAAGATATTTTCTCTTCTCCAAAACCGTCCTGACCGGCTATGGGGCCCACCCAGCCTCCTATTAAATTGGGGACCGGGGTTTTTCCGGGAGATAAAGTGGCCGGGGCGTGAAGTTAACCACTGACCACCATCTAATGCCTAGGTTAAGAATGAGTGGAGTTGTACGTTTACTCCTCCATGCCTTCATGGTTTGGACAGGGACATCTTAAACTTAACCTCATGGCGTTAACATCACAACAACACGCCCTTGAAAACGTCAAGTTTAACAGTAGTTATTTGTGAGTCGACTTAACAGTATATTTTAAATAAAAATTTTCGCCAGAAACTTTTTTTTTTGCCCTTAACATTGTTTTGTGCCTCATAAAAGGTTTATTCTCAATGCAATAAAATACAATAAGTGCATAGTTCATTACTACGAGACATTCGCGCAGGTTTCCAGTTACACACTGGTTTTATTATTTTTCCGAGAAAGTAATCCATATTTCTTGACAAACATGTTGTCTGTCTGTGCTGGAATCCTGTAGCAGTTTCGCTGGACCAACTCCAGCATGAAGTTCGTTAGCCTACTTAACGGCGACTCTGCCGAGAAGCACGTGCAAGTATTCGCGGCATCTTTGTTTGGTTATGCAAGTAGAGATAAGATGTAATGTGAGTGAACAGCTATTTGCATAACATTGTTCCGCTGCTTCAGAGTCACAACGGTGGTAGCAGAGGATGCGTGACTGAACACATGTTCGCTCATCAGACGCTGCGTAATTTCTCAACTGGTATGAAATTCGTACCGATTTTGCGAGTAGAGGTTGATGGAAACATTCATGACTAAGACATCTTTATTATTTGGTTACTTCACAACCATACATCAAGTGCTTGTGCTACGAGATTTGACGTTCTCATAACGGCGTTGCTGAAGATTCAAGTCTTAGTGTGATGTTAACGCCTTGTCGACTTGTAAGTAGTCACAGACATTTCAAAATATCGCGGTGCCTTTATCTTCTTGGTGTGTTTAATCCTGTGACAGTTACGAACGATCTTAGCTAGTTATAAAATTCCCCGCATTTTATGAAACCCGAAGGTTCATTGCCGTGTTCACACGAGCCCGCCACTTGTCCCTATCCTGAGCCAGATCAACCCAGTTCGTGCTTACCTATCCTACCTATAAGATGTCTTGTAATTTCCATGTTGACGGGTTCGATTCCCGATGGTGTCATTGAAATTCTTTATTGACACAATCCTTCCAGCCGCACTATGGCCCGGGGGTCGACTCAGCCTCTAACAGAAATGAGTACCAGGAATATTTCCTGGGGGGGTGGGGGGGGGGGTAAAGGCGGCCGGTTCGTAGGGCTGACAACCTTACCACCTTCATGTGCCGACTGTCTAGAAATCTGGGAGCCTCAGCTTCTAGGAACCTTAAGGGCCTGTCCACGCCTGTAATGGGACTGCTTTGCTTTTTAATTTCCATCTACGACTGGGTCTTCCACGCGGTGTACTTTGTGGAATTTCCCCACAGAAGTCCTGCATCCATTTCTCTTCTGCCGTACGCGCCACGTTTCCCACCCATCCCTTCCTCGACTTGATCCCTCTAATAGCTGTTCGTGAGGAGTACATATTATCAGGCTCTTCAATTATACAGTCCATAAATACATACATACATACATACATACATACATACATACATACATACACACACACACACACACACACACATACATACATACATACATACATACATACATACATACATACACGCACACACACACACACACATACATACATACATACATACATACATACATACATACATACATACATACATACATACATACATACATACATACATACATACATACATACATACACGTATATATTTACCTACACGTCTACAGCAGTGCGTACACACGCGTGAACAAACATGTAGGCCTACACACACACGATTCGGACTCGAATGTCGCTATAAATTTGTCTTACAGCCTCAGAATCCCAGCAAAATGTTGGAATTTCAAGTTGCTGAAATTTGAAGTAATCGGTGCAAGAAACGTTGTGATCTAACCATACAGCCACCTAGCATTCCTTCGCCATTGAAATTCAGGGGGCTATGATGGATTGCATCTGCTAGCTTGGCTGGGGAGGCAAGGAATGTAGGCAAAATTGTGTTGCGGAAACCGTCTTGGATATCTTCTACTTGCAGAACTCCAGGAGACAAGAAGATAACATTAAGATTGACCTTGGGGGAACAAATTTTGAAGATCGTGGATGCTGGAAATTGCTCGATATCTGGTCCATTTGCGACAGTTCATGTCGAGGATGTTGAACCTTAGATTCTGCTACAACAGCATTAGTTTTGTTTAGCATCAGGGCGTTGTTTAGAGCGTATTAAATTAATCTCAGAACCTTTCAAACTGAAACAAACGGGACGCCACAGTGAAACTTGATCGGCGCATTGACTCTGTGCATTACATCGTATATTTCAAAGTCCCGACCTTGGAACGGGAAATAAAACCCAAAGGTCACTTCTTGGCCTCTGTAAAGCGTGTTCTCGTTTTTGAACGTTTCGGTTCACATTCTTTCTTGGTTGTAAGCCATATCGCCTGTTTTCCCCATGAGTTACATGGCCAGTGGTTTCCTACCGAGTATGCAGTGCATGGCTAATATCAGTGGTTGGTGGTCGCAAAAATATTTAGTAATTAGGAACCCGGAGTTCTTAACAGCTTACTAGATAGAAATAATTCTTTTTGGTATTAGAGCTGATTCCTGCATTTGCTACTGTCTTACGACTCTTTATTCAGATAAGCGTTAAGACTCCTTGTATATCACGACGCCATTAAGTCATGTGTGGTAGCGGAGGTATAGCTCCACACATTCTCAACCTTGGCACTATATGGAGGTGGCGCAGCCCTCGGAACCCCACTAAATAGAAGGATGGGTCGTCATCCCCAGAGCCGGTGTGAGCGCCGTGGAGAACAGAATAATGTATTTCTGACACCGAGAATCAAATCACAGTTCATCGGTTGTCCAGCTCGTAGGTAACTTATTCACTATACCGGCACATTAACGGTGCAGTTGTCTGTGATGTGGACAATAAATGTTGCGAGAGATATGGTACTGTACAGTTACTTTATATTTATAAATATCTACATGTGTTAAAATGGGAAAATGTCAGAGATGATTAAAAGAGGCTATGTACATATGACCGTAACATCGAGGCACGTTCGGATACTCATTGTTGTCGCAGAAAAACAATTAACCTTTTAAAGCCTAGTGGTAACTTCACACACCACCAGGTTTAACATTAAAACATTCTACGTGGTGCTCACATTGCGTTTATGTGTTTTGTACGGATCTCAGAACAAACAGCAACTTTTGCCTTATAAAACATTAAGAGATTGATTTTTATAACTGAAGTGGAGAGTGTTTACAGCGCGGTACGCACTGAGTCCTTATATAAAACAGATACGCCTCGTCTTTAAAGGGTTAATTAGTGGTTCCCAATGCTTTCTCCAAGGATCCCAAAAGATTCGCCACCAGTTCCCAGGGAATCCGTGGGTACGTTTCTGTAATGGCGACTTTGAAGTTTGCTGTTTTGTTAAAAATAAACGCGTAACTTCTTCAATTCGCGATATGTTTATTTCGTGTGACCGTTAGAATATCTAATTAAGAAACCCACTTGCACCCACGGAGCGAGCGAAACGTAACCCATTACATTTAAAAACTCAGTGCGCACCGCGCAGTAAACACTCCGTATCGGTTATAAAAACCACTCAGTTAATGCTGTATAGGGAAATAATCGCTATTTGTTCTGAGATCCGTACAAAACACATAAATGCACTCTGTGGGTAGAATAACAACTTTGAATGTTAAAACTGCTGATACACACACTAACCGTTAGTCTTCAAAAGGTTAAGGGCAAATCATCCGATGCCTTATTACGTATTCTACTGGTATGTATTCGTAGCTATCTAAAATCAGTTCTGGATACCTATCATCCGGCCACTCTATATTTACGTGAGGAAGGATGTGAGGATTCTTGGTTATTTTTCAAGGCCAAAAGGGGTTCGCGAACAAAAAAGTTTGGGAAACACAGCAGTAAGTATGTCGCTGTAGTTATCCAGCATACAATGCACATGCGCCGTATTATGTTGTCATCTGTGGCCAGTCCGGCTCTACCGCATTCTTCCACATCATCTCATAAACTGTACAATTTTTGAAAAAAAAAAGTCATGGAACATAAAATTGTGTTTTGATATTCTCTAGAGCTTTTGTCTGAAACATTTCTCATTGTAAGAAGAATTGAGCGAGATCTATCATAAATGTACATAGGTCTTCATGTAAAGTACCCGTTATTCTTGTCATATTTTAATGAAACTTGAATTTTCTCGAGAGATTTTCGAAAAATACTCATATCAAATTTCATGAAAATCCTTCCAGTGGCAGCCAAACTGTTCCATGCGGACAGATCGAAAAATACTCATATCAAATTTCATGAAAATCCTTCCAGTGGTAGCCAAACTGTTCCATGCGGACAGATCGAAAAATACTCATATCAAATTTCATGAAAATCCTTCCAGTGGTAGCCAAACTGTTCCATGCGGACAGAAGAATGAACAAACATAACGAAGCTAACGGTCGCTTTTCGCAATTCTGCGAACGCTCCTAAAAAAAGGCGTAATATTCATGGTATAGACCACCGTTGTTGAGAAGGATCATTCACCCTTGGGTTCGACCTAACAATAAAGTTTTTGTCTTGTGTTTATATTAATATGGCACTGCAGGAATTATGTAACATGCAGCCGGTTGAATGCAAATGTGTGTGTTCCAGTACAGTAAAATTTTGGCACAAATTCAGAAGTAGTAAGGCTCGGGAATGCGCTACGACAATGGGGGCGCGTGTACGTATTTCATTCCCTCATTACGCGTCCATGACGCTGCCAGCTGGAGTGTGTATGAATGAGCAGCAACAAGTTACTTGGCAACGCTGCAGCGTGTCGTCATTGCAATCTGATGACGTCATGAGGACCACCCATACAGTCGCCGCATTTCGTCACAGGAGATTAAAAGCGTGCAGACCGTGTTTGCTGTCCTGAACAAAATGACCCTGATCTCCCTATTTGGCCTGCTTTCATTATTTGTTGACTAGCACCTAAGCTTCGGATTATCGCTTTGAAGACTGCGATGAATGTATATTGCATACCAAAGATGCAGTTTGTACTTCACGGAAAACTCGGTGTGCTTTCATTAGAAGGACCATTTAAGTTAATTATGTACGGACAGGCAATAGCTGTTTGTTGTAAAGTTCATCGTGTAAGATGCCATGAAGGTGAGGACGGGGACTTGTACAGCTGCACCCATTCTTAACTCCGGCGCTGGGTGGTTGGTAAACGCCACGCTTCGGCCGCTGTAACCTCGGGAATGTATATGAAGGATGATACGAAACAGATAAACACAATTTTTTTTTTTTGGAAATATTCAGCGTTTTATGGTGTTAATCCTGGTGGCATGTTAGCCACTAAACTTAAGACAATCCATCTATCGACGCAATGTAATCTTAACAGTCGACAGCGTCGTAAAAGCGGGGGAGGGGGGAACCCTTGTTCTGCATTTTGCGGCGTTTCAAGTGCCAGTGCCCCCCAAGCGAGAGGTTCTTAACAAACGAGCACAGAAAATGCGTCATCCAAAATTTGGTCAGATGTGCAGTATATAAGTTTTCTGCAGTATGTTGCTGTAATTCGTGGGGGGTCCCATTTTCCTCTTCCTCTTTTGTTTTACATGAGTAAGGAAATAGCAGATTGCAAATTGCGTCAAAAACATTTATTATCAGTTAAACTGGTGAAAATAGTAGATATATTGCGAGAAGATGGTTTCCACAGAACGACATATGCTCCCGGAGAGGAAAAGATAATGGGAAGACGTAGGAGTGAATGGAAAGACTGGCTCCTGAGAATCGAACACCCGATCCTTGCGGAGGAAGGACAATCGTCTCTCGGTCCCATCCGGCCTCCTATTCAACGCTTACCAGGGTTCTTTCCCGGGGGTAAAGCGGCCGGAGCGTGAAGTTTACCGCTCCTCTACATCTATTGCCGAGGTTCAATGACTGGACCTCCTCCTGTACTTCCCCTATATGCGGTCGTGCAGTAGAGAGGGAAAACTTTACATCTTTAACGTTTTAAAGCCTAGCGGTTACGTTGTGTATCACCATGTTTACCTTTCACAAAAGTCTACATTCTACCCACAAAGAGCATTTACGTGTTTTGTATGGATCTCAGAACAAACAGCGACTTTTGTCTTGTACAGTAGTAGGTGCCGATCCCAGTGGCCACGCGGTCTAAGGCGTAGGTCTGCAGCCGAGCGCTTGCTGGGATCGTGGGTTCGAATCCCACTGGGGTCATGGATGTTTGTCTCTTGTGAGTGTTTATGTTGTCAGGTAGAGGTCTCTGCGACGAGCCGGTCCCTCGTCCAGAGGAGTCCTACCGACTGTGGTGTGTGTCTGAGTGTGATCAAGTGAAAATAAACAACCTCGACACCTACTGTGAGTAGGTAGAAGAGGTAAGGACTACGAAACGAAAAGAAACTAAGAGTGTTTACTGCGCGGTACGAACTGGGTCTTTAAATAGAAGAGATTACAATTCGTCCGTAAAGGGTTAAATGACTTAATATGCTAATTCTGTTGAGGAGATACCTCATTGATAATTTAGCTATGCCTATTACTGACGAGTGATGTGTTCTGGATGTGACGCCGTACAACCAGCAGGCATTTAACCACCCACCGGGCTACACATTGTCGCATACTGGGAGACAGAACTCTGACTCACACATTCAGTGGTTTCAAGAAATCCAGCGGTTTTCCCTACAGCCCGTAATCGGTACCGTCCTGAGCTAGTTCAGTCCAATCGAAACTCGCACATAAGTTTCTATTGTCCGTTTTAGTCAGAGCGCATGGTGGCATGTTTAAAATAGTCCTGAATACAGTGTATTGTGTAGCAATTCCATATGCTAATATAGCCTGAACTGGTATTAAGTGGTACCAGCTAATATCTTAATTGGTGCCAAATTCGGCTTCCATTCTAATGCCTCGCCACCCTTGCTCTAAAGATCCGTGACAGTGCTAGATTTTAGAAATATTATGGTAGACGTGGCGTAGGCCTACTTAAACTTTTAAAGCCTAGCGGTAAATTTACATGCCACCAGGTTTAACATTAAAAAATTCTACGTGGTGCCCACATTGCGTTTATGTGTTTTGTACGGATCTCAGAACAAACAGCAACTTTTGCCTTATAAAACATTAAGAGACTGGTTTTTATAACCGAAGTGGAGACTGTTTACAGCGCGGTACGCACTGAGTCCTTATATAAAACAGATACGCTTCGTCTTTAAAGGGTTAATATACATGGCATCTGGGGAACTGGCTCCTTGCCCGTCACCAACCGAGGAGATTTAATAATGTTACTTTTATGTGATAATGCAAGCAGAGCCGGCGCTTCGATTAATGCAGTCTAAGCCCCTGACGGACCACTGTGAATCGTACAGTGACAGTCCAGTACGGTAGGATGTAAAATAACTACATCGCGACCGTTCGAAAATTTTCTTTGCCGTAGGTTTAATAGCGGTGACTAATGAACTATTGGAACTGGGCAGCTAAAATATGGGACGGAGATACATCATGGACATACCTGCACACCACATAAAAAGGAGTTTTTGTAGGCCAAGAATTTAAAAAGAGAACATGACGAGGGTGTGAAACTTTGAAGTTATATCCGACAAATTTAACGTAGACAGGTTTGTAGTTGAGTAATAAGTGCAAATGGATAAATGGATATGGCCCAAGACTTTGTCGTTGTAAATTCAATTCTCAAGGGAAACATAAACTCGACTTAATAAAGGAGATACAGTGCAATAGAAATTCTGTATGTTCATGATGCTGTCTCCTCTGCACGCACGCACTCACGCACGTACGCATGATCGTGCGTGGAGGACACATCTCTAGTGATGCTTGACGCATGGAGCCGAAAGCCCGTCCAAACGTATCGGACATCGCGCCCTTGGACTGTGAAGAATTCTTAAGTCGAGAAGCTGACAAATGTGTTGACAAAATTTGCGTTTGTATTCGAGATGTAGTGTGGTTTACTCATGAGACTGGCTTTGACCTTGACCGTTGTTTCGCCAGGGGGCGTCCGACCGTTGGGTGTTTATGACCGGTGAGCGGTGTCTTCCAGTGAAAAATACATTGGACTAAAGCGAAGTTGTGTATCGTGAGGGCGAATTACGTATATTATGCGACATAGAATTTTCTGTTGTGCTGTGCCCGGTTAGAGCTGTGTACGAATTTGACTCTCGACCTTGTTATGAACTGAATACCTAACAAATGGTCACCAGCGGAAAGTGCTAAAGACTTACATTTGTGGCGGGTTTACTCTACAAGATTTGACCAGAGATGAAGGACAGCCATTCACGCCCTCAAGACCAAAACTTTACTCCTGAGTAGTGATCAGTACCTAGTTAGAGTCTCGATTGGGTTACCAATTATCCTGAGTGAGATGTATTGTGGTCGGCCTGTCCGATACGGTGTCTTCAGCTAGGCCACGGGTCTCCAACCTTTTTGTCGCAAAGGGCCACAACTGTTACTGTGAACTTGCTCGCGGGCCGCACGTGTAAAAATAACAGTATATGGTACACCTGACCGCCTAAATTGAAAAATTATACATATTGTGGGGTTCTGTAACAGAAATGCAACATTATTATATGACGTTAACTGCCTCGACAAGAGGAAATATTATCTTGATAAGAATCTTAAACACAAAAGCATTTATTCTCTCGTTGCTCTCTGTCAAGGTCACGCTGCACTTCCATGTGGATGGGTCGTGCGGATTTATTCTAACTAAAGACAGCTGCATTATTGTTTCATTTTTATAGTGTATGTATAATTTACAAATGTGGCCGCGGGCCGGATAGCACAACCTGGCGGTCCGCGGGTTGGAACTCATCAGTTAGGCCACCAGTGCGTTTTTTTTTTTTGCAAATTCCTACTTATTCGTCATTCGTCATTTTCCATTTTCGTTCAACACTGTACTCGTATACATTGCGTGAAAAAGCTGCTGACACTCCGTCAGTAAATAGGCCTATACGATAACACAGAATTACAAAGGTAAATGTTTGAGTATACAGTAGCATTTAAAAAGGGCTTTTTTGCAATTTTTTTTTTGCAGATTTGGTAACGTTTGATACAGAGTTTTCGGTTTTTGTGACAAAATGCTGGATCTGTTGTGAACCGCGTATATTCTGACAAATAATTGTGCATGTTTGAACCAGTAGTATTTAACAAGAAAATTACTGTCTCATTGTGCACAGCGAAGTTATTGCCGATAGTTGTGAATAAATATCTGTGTGTTGATCCCGTAAGTACAATCTAAATTTCGGTGACTTCGATAGTCCACCCACAAAGTTTCGCTCAGTCGCCATGTTTTCAATTGTTACCGTAAAAGAATCCATAGTGGTCAAAAAAATCTATACATATCTTCAACAGATACGTTTTTAGGCTTTCACAGTGGCTAGTGTTCTTCCGGGTTTTAGCACATGTTTTTAGGTAGACTCCTAACGGCATGTTGTGACTCGCTACGGTCTGGACGGTTCGGGGTTCGAAGCCCGGTGGTGGCGAGATTTTCCTCACTGGTCAAGACCGTCCCTGGGGACCACACTGCCTCATGTACAATGGGTACCGCACCTTCACCGCGGGTAAAACGGCCGAGGCATGGCGTTTACCACTCACCTCCATCTAGGGCCGAGGTTAGAGAAAGAATGGAGCTACGCCTCTATTCCCCCTCTGTGCCTTTATGGCATGTTGTAGAGCGAACTTTACCTTTTACCGACATTTAGGAGAAACTTTCTGTTTCTATCTTCAGGATCCAAAAACTGGCGGCAAGAGGTTCCTCCGCAATTTGGCAACAACTCAGAAACAAATAAACTTAATCTTCTCGTTTCATCCGACGCTAAATAAGCTCTGCAGTTGTTGCAGCATAGTTAAATAGTGCGAGAACCTGATGTGTCATAGCAACGTGTAGGATGTGCAGCCAGCTACCTGTGGCAAAGAATTATTACGCGTACATGTTTTAATGGTTTTAGTGTAACGAAACAGCTGGACCGAGCGACCGTCAGTACCCACACTGTATCATACAAATTGTACGCACTTTGGCCGAACGCCATTAGATGTTGAGTCATTGCGGGGACGGAGAAGTTAACGAACTACATGATACGGAATTTATCTGGCTGTGAAATCGACAATTCAGCATAACAAAAGGAGTCTAATGTGAGAAAGATGACAGTATCTCTCCCAGCATTTAGTAAAAATTGAGGTCATCGTGCTCAACAATTCTGTGTATTGACCAAAGAACAATATTTCCTTTAAAAGTGATCGTTAGTTGTAGGCTCTTCACAGAGTGAAATAGTGGTGCCATAAATGGGAGGTATGTGATGTCACGAGAGACTTCATATAGTGTACTATGGCGCAGGATTTCACTCAAAAGTTAATTCAACGAAATGAAAACGGAATTTTCTGCTTTTCTTCAAATTGTGTTCATCATGTTTACAAACCTTACCATTGGACTACATCCTCAATAATTTGAAGATAATTCTAAGCCTATTTTCACACGTACTTGCCCCCGCATCCATTCCACTAGTACTGAAGTATTTTTACACCAATATGTCTCAAACATTTTGCTGTATGGTGAATTAAGATTCCAGACTTCCAAGCTGTTGAATGCGAAATTAGTACATTGCTTGCTTCATAAGTAAATTAGTGACATTGAACTACTGAGTTTATAGGAGTTTGTCGCTGAATTAGAGACGTGAGAAGATAATTGTGAATGAAAGATCTGCTAGGTTGTGGCATGAAGTGGGCCTAAAAGTTTCACAACATGCGACCGAAACTTGTGGCTAAGAACCTCATAACGAGGTCTGTGTTACACTCGTATGTGTTCCAAAAATGTCCACTGCCTGCCAATCATATTCAGTTTCTTCTTCACACAGTGCCACTCTAGGTTTCATAACTGCTTGAAATGAGAAGACGAAAAGTGAGAACATTTGGATAACTGCAGAGGATGAGAGTAGAGCTGTAGAAGAACAAATTTGTAGAGCCACATGGAAGTGGTAACAGTTCAGGCTTTTCAGAAGAACTTGCTGTCGTCTGCTTCTTGGAAGTAAAAGGCAAAATGTTCATTTGAGATTTCAGTATCGATTACAGTGTGTACACACCATATCAACCCCTTGACAATGGTCACCATATTGTTTCAGGGCAAAGCGACCGGCGAGCGAGCTGCACTGTGGCTGAGGGCCCGCCTCCAGAGCCAGTTATTTCAGCTCGGCTGTTTCCTGCATCGTCACGCTGGGAAGGTCCTCTTCGTTGCTATCCTGGTGCTCGCAACCTTCTGCGTTGGCCTAAAGTCAGCTCAGGTGCACACCCGTGTCGACCAGCTCTGGGTAGAAGGTAAGACAGTTCCATGGAATGGTGGAGATCAGCAGTGCGTGCAGTCTTTTGGCCGGACATCCATTAGGGATGTAGACATATATGGAAGTATAGAATTAATCTCATAAAGTGGGATTTTAAAGTGTGGTCTTCAAGGCCGCGAAATTCGTCCAAAGGCCTTAGCCATTACAGGTCTTTGGTAGCCAAATCCACTGGGTCCATACAGCTCAATATCTCGGGGTGGCCCTTCACGCAAAGCTGAGCTGGTCAACTGACACAAATCAGGGCGGAAGGTGGGGTGTCCACAGACTGGGCATGCCATGCCCTGTCCTTAATATGAAAAGCGGCCTGTCCGCGCGAAACAGTGTTCTCTTTTAGAAGCATTGCAATCGTCTTATGATGGGCGGGGTTTGCGCTGTCTGTAAGAATGCTGCCCGCACCAACGTCAAGCATCTGTAGGTGATATGACGCCGTGTTTTCGTGTTGCCACCAACACACCATGTCACGATGGTGACAAGTAAATTCACGAGGATTTCACAGTTCCATTTTCCCCAACCACATCAGAGTTTCGACTGCAAGTTAGCTGGTGAAAGTACGGCAATTCTGAAAGTACTTGTGGCGCCCGGGAACTGATCAGAATCGTCTGACGCTTGATCTAACTGCGACGTGAGGTTAGCAGGCCAGTCGAGGCGGCTTCTTAAAAAAGGCGGCCAAGTTGCGACGAATTTTGCCCAGCCCTATCCTTCTGACGTTCTCCTGATTTTCCTTAGCTGTAAGGCAAATACTAGGGTACAATTCAAAGGCGGGGCAAGGCCCATATACACTGCATCTGTCACGGAGACCTCAACAAAATACCCTCCCCGCGGCTCTGAAGTGAAACGCCTTGTGCTTACACGACCAAGCAACATTGCGTTAAATCCACAGAAAACCATCCGAGAACCCCCCTCCCCCCCCCCCCAAAGGTCCCTTAGCCAAGATGGGACACCCGTTAACGTAGGCAAAATCTCAGTTGTTTTCATAAGATTTCTGTTCCACGAGCCCAGCGATGTGCGCAGGACGCAAGTATGGCTGAACGAAAGAAGGGACGCTCGGTACTCCGTTTTTACATCTTGGCTGCTTGGTTAGTGGGTCTGTAGAATTTCAAGGTGTTGACTCGACCGAAGTTCTCGTGGTTACGGTCCACTGGTAAGAGCTGTCGGGTTCCATAAGAGACGAGGAATTTCTTGACGAACTGTGAGAGACGCTTTGGTTCTCAGGACAGGCTGCGCTTTGCGTAACGACCACGGAAGAAATCTCATTTTTGCTATAAAATTATTTTCGTCAATAACAATTATAGAAATTAAATCTGTGAATCGGCGTGTTTGGTTTGTGTTTGTAGTATTTTGGGGGCTTTATTTCTTATATTTGTTGTAGATGGTTTTTTTTTTATAGCTGAGAAAGTTACTTGGCAACATTGCCCGTAGATAACTGCTGTCCGTTAATTTTGGATGTTAGGACTTTTGTTTCAATGTCCACGTAAGTGGTAATATTCAAACAGGTGTCATACAAACTCTTAACTATATACAAGCCATAAAGATAATGTTTTATCTGTCAAATGATTTACACGAAAACTATCCCTATGTGCTCATTTGTTTATGTCTATGATTACTCTTGTGAACAAAACTCAATAAAACGATAATTTAGCCTTGTCGGGCGAAGCTTTCTTGGTTACAGCAACAGCTGTAGCTGTGGTCCTGTAACAAACTTCAATTTTATGAGATCGTTGCTGTAGGTTATGTCGTAATGAAAGGAAGCACGTAAAACTGCTGACATGGCACACGAATTATGAAACAAATGATTTATTTAATTGCTCTTTGCGCTTCTTAGCATTTCAAGGCAATACGGGGTTACACATTTCTTGAAGCTGCGGTAGCCATCAGACCACATTCCATACGCAAGAGAGATATGTGTACACGGCGTATAATTTTGTGGTGTATAATTCTTTGAATTCAAGAGATGAAATCAGGCACAATTTGTGCAGGTAGAGCCAGCATGATTTCGGCTGTACACGGAGTCTAGTTTACGTAATAGTTTTCTTTCCTTTTCATGCCAAGAGGCGGTGCTTTTCAGAGTGTACTGGGCCGTTAACCACGTAGTACTTCTCTGTGAACCATCAGTATGTCGAGACTCATGATTTTAGAATCAGTACGAGTAAAGAAGTAAAGTTGTCCCTGTGCACTACCTGAATGCATATGGGAGAATGGAGTTATAGATCCACTTATTCTTAGCCTCAGCACTAGATGCAAGTGCGTGATCAGCCTCATGCCCCTGCCCCTTTACCCACGGGGAACAAGGTCTCGCCACACAATGATCTAGAAGCTGAGTGGGCCTCAGAAGAGGTCTGGACGTTTCGGAGAAGAGAACCAATATTTTAACTAACTCCCACGTAATAAAATATGACATTTTAAAGCCCTCTACCAAAATCTGTACCGAGGTAGGTCACATTTTATTTTTATAAGATCACTTTTAATATTATCCTCCTGTCTTCCAAGCGTTCGGTACCCGTCTGAAGTTTGGGTATCATCAGCTATGCAATCACCTCTCGACTGGAACCAAATGCTGTATGACGTAGTAGAGTTACGAAACATTTTTGCCGTCTTTTGCACGAAGCACACAAGATGAACGCGTAATGGGAAGGTACTGTTAGTGTATATAAAACGCTGTGCGGGGTGTTTTTAATTTCATCCGTATCGCCCTCCTATAATGCTTGCTTTACGCCGTGCTCAAATTTAAGTTTTATGAGACCTCTGCAAAAACGTTAATGACATGTCTACATGGCATAAAATTAGACCTCACGAAGGCGTGGAACATATATTAAAAAGCCGCGTGTTTTATATTTAACGGAAAACAAACCAAAACATCTGTCCCCTTGGCGTACAATATGACTTAACAGTTAATTTAGGTTGTGCATAGCACGTTTTTGATTGAGAATAGGCCTATATCTTTCACGACGAATCACGTTACAAGCTCATAAAGTATTTAAGCTTACAAGAAGGAAATTTGCATGTTTAACTCAGCTTTCATAATGCGTTACCACGGAAGACGTGCGCACAGTTGACTAAATTCCGAGCCTCTTCATGCCGGAATTGTTTTCGTTAGGGTTAATTACAGGGCTGTGCAGGCGGTACACAAAACCTCCGACTCCGACTCCTCAATTTTTAAAACTCCGAGTCCGACTCCTTCATAATAGCTCAATATGTGTTAATAATCACCTTCACGTAAATTATAAGGCTACTTTTTAGACTATAATCTGTACTTAAATATAAGTCTAACGGTTATTGCAGCTATCAGGGCTGTGAAGTTGGAGTATCTAGTTAAGATTTTAGATTGACATCAGAGTCGGAATCGGTACATTTTTACCGACTTCGACTCCACCTAAAATTCCTTCCTACTTTGATTCCGACTCCATGACTCCGACTCCACAGACGTGGTTAGTTATGCCAGAATTAGTTCATCTCTCAGTTTTGCTTACGCCTCCGGGGATATTACTAGATTCAACGCAGTACAGTACTGTCAGAGAAGTTGCCTCACTGGCAGGCGACCTTGATCTGTTTTTCTTTGCGATGGAGAATAGGGCACCGAGCTGTGCTAATGCCGATGATAATGAGGTACCGTTTGTGTATGCAATGACTATACAAGTATCAGTCGTGATCCCGTTTCACTCGTGCTCTGCTATGGCACGCCTCAGTGAGGAGGATCCAACAATTCGATTCACGGACCTGGCTGGAAGGGCTACTCAGTAGGGCAAGTTCGCAAAGTTGAGGAACTTACACCAAATTACCTTAAAACCGTGGAAGTCTAAAACTGCAGCACTATGTAATGTGTGTCCTTTATACTGCATGTTAACAGGCTTCCTACTAACCGATGTACATAATATTATCTCTGTTTCTCTGAGCATGTCTCGCGGATTTGAGCCCGCCTTTGATTTGGACTGTCACCGCTGTGGTCCCGGTTAGACCCCAGGTCACTTCAGATGTTATATTTGGTGGCCAAAGTGGCCTTAGAAGAGTTTTTTTTTTCCCGAGTACTTCGGCTTCTGCCAGACAGTATCATTTATTCTGTCTTCCCACCATTCGGCCTAGCTGCCCTGATCCAGTGCACAACCTCTGGGCCTGCACGCTTTCCGCAGCACTTAAAGAGCCTGTCGGTGGTGTTTGAATTTAAAGTGATTTCATTCGTATACTTTTAAAGAATGTACGTATCTCCTAACGAAGACTTATCTTCAGATATTTAGTTTAATTTTTCTCAAAATTTCTGGGAGGGCTCTGAGCGGCCTCTGAAAGAGACTATGCAAGAAAAGTAACAACACGCTAGTTTTTCCCATTTTCTTTCCACATCGCATACAGCAGCCGTTCAAACCACTCTGCACACGGCTGTTGCTACACGATCATGAATCACCTCGAGCATAATTTTCTCTGTGCTTCAAGCCGCTGCTGACGCCGCTGCTTCCTGCATCAGAGGAATTTGTATAGGAGTTCCCTTCGCCTAGACAACTCTCTTTCGTCTTGTTCCTACCCTCTTGATTTCTCTGGCTTGGGAGACCATAGTGGGAGCAACGCTACCCCCGGCTTAGCTCTCAGGGTTACTGGAACCCACAAGATTTGCCACCGCGGCAAGGTGCCAGCATGGGACGGGACCATCTTGGTACTGAGTGAGAAGCGCTTCAGTATGTGCTTGAAAATAGTCCATGTTCCAAGCCTCTAATTATTTTGTGTTATTCATATCTCAGATTAATTCTTTAAAGACGAAACGTATCTGTTTTATATAAGGACTCAGTGCGTACCGCGCTGTAAACACTCTCCACTTCGGCTATAAAAACCAATCTCTTAAAGTTTTATAAGGCAAAAGTTGCTGTTTGTTCTGAGATCCGTACAAAACACATAAACGCGATGTGGGCACCACGTAGAATTTTTCAAAGTTAAACCTGGTCGTATGTAAAGTTACCGCTAGGCTTTAAAAGGTTAAGCGAGCCACTTCATGGTCATATATATCTTGAACAATTATCACCTGGCTGCCTGTAATACACCACCTAGAGTCGATCCGTGTATCTTCAGATTCTTATTGTCAGCTACCCTACGGTTGTCACCTGGTACAACCTGTTCTTACCGCATGAATTATCCACCTTCGCTAATTACCAGAGATTTTTCGTTTTTTTTCTCCAAGAACATTCGCTTCAAGACCACACGCACCTAGACAAGACGCCGTTCGCGTACATAAATCACTGTCAGTGTTGTCACATTAAGCCTATGGGGGTTCTGGGTATTGTCGCATCCGTTCCTTCTATGGACACATTGTAACCTGTTCAGTAAGACCGCCTGGAACCTTTGTATTTAAACAGCTAATACACCAAACTTCTATTTACCGCTCTGCAGTGAAGTCTGCCATTGTAACATGGTTCCACCGACCTTCTTTGTTCATTTTAAACATGTAACCTACCGAATTCTAGCAACACGCCGAGAAAGTGAAGAATGTCACGAAATACTAACCTCCACGTGAAAACGACGTATATTTTCTGACACATTATCGCATACACTGTTATTCGGTCCCTCGAACTAGGAGGCTGGAATAGAGATTTCGTCGTACGATGTAAAGAGAAAAACGTATTTGGTACATTACATTAAGGGTTATAGATTACGAACGGTGTATAATAGAATAAAAAAATTCTTTCTAAAACGTACCCTACGGAGCGGCTTCGGCTGCTTGCACACGGACCACTGTGTCGACGAGCCGCTAATGTCTCAGCCACAGACACACAAGTGGCTTGACAGGACACGTAGTTCCGACACCACAGGTCACGCCCAAATCTCTAAGATGAACATTTCCACATCAAACACACTGCTTGTGTTTATTTTGGGCACTGCTGTGGCTCGTGTGAGTGCTCTCGGAAGACAGTGTGTTACTCCAGTGGCCCAGACACAAGAAAGTGTCCGAGCCGCTGGACTGAAGAACCACTGCTCGGCTACTGTGGCTGTCGCTGAGTGTCTTGTCTGAAAGGTTCCGTAAAAGCCAGTGATCTGGCAGTGGCGCGCGACTAGGTGTCCGGCCACTGAGTGGCTCGAGATCAGCATTCGAAGGTAGGCTTGGTTAGCCGTTATCCCGATGGAGGTAATTGCGATTTTCGCGTATCTTCAGGTGAACTCGAAGTATAAAAATGAGACAGCCTTTTCAATA
Organism: Coptotermes formosanus; assembly: GCA_013340265.1. Classification (NCBI taxonomy): domain Eukaryota; kingdom Metazoa; phylum Arthropoda; class Insecta; order Blattodea; family Rhinotermitidae; genus Coptotermes; species Coptotermes formosanus. The sequence continues at coordinate 445,448 of BLKM01009851.1, read as the reverse complement.
GGCCATACGGGAGCTGGTTTATGCTCGACAGCGGAATAAGAAGTGGGGAATGCGTCCTATCATCGGCTTAGAAAATTTTATAGTCGCGTCTCCTGTCAGCGTAGCTAAGGATTAAAACTAACTTGCATTAATTTTAAGATTTTCAAGACAATCCCCGTTGTGGTTCTGAGATTAGAATTAAAATAAATCCAGTAAAAACACAACAATCCTTGTGTTTAACCTGATGAGGACCTCTTAGGCCGAAACATGTGTTTGAAAATAATAGAATAAATTATTCTGCTTTGACTGGATTTGTCGTAATTCTAATAAAATAATTTATAATTTTACGTGTTGTTTTATGTGGGTGTGAAACTGGGGTCTCCCACTAGGTGGGAAATTCTAATGTAAATATTTGGACAAGAGGATGGAAAATAACGGTGCATAATTTATAGGCCGTTTTGACTGACACTAGTAGGGTGAAGAAATAAAGGCGAGTAAGATGAATGAGACATGTAGCATGCATGAGGGAGATGAAAAATACGTAGAAAATTTTGGTCAGGAAATCTGGAAGAGAGCAGTTGGGAATACAGTACTTGGCGTGATACGAGAATAATATTAAAATGAATACGAAAGAAATTGTGTGAGAAAGTGGACTGGGTTTATCTGGTTCAGGATAAGTTTATTTAGGCAGGCTTTTATTAACACGGTAATGAACGTTCGGATTCCATAAAAGGCGAGGGGTTTCTTGAGCTGTTCAGTGGCGGCCATCTTCTCAAAAAGGGTTCTGTCACATTAAATTTATTAAATACGAATTCAAGACTGTCAAAGAAGCGACAGGGATTGAATAATGTTGCAAACTGCACCATGTTGAAATCTACGCCATATTGCAAACTGCACCTATTGTCACGTCCTTGATGTACAAAAGCATACCGTTTAAATTAGAAGTATTGTAGGATACCTGGGCTGTGCACTGCGAGACTGAGCGCTTTCTTTTAGGCTTGTTATCTTGCAGCGGCCGAAAGGAAGCCTGAACACAATAACCATGCGGTGACAGGGGCGGTGGTTCCGTTAGGTTGAATACAAATACCGGTAGGCCTGCTAAGTTGAATTTTACGCGACAGTGAGCCGAGGTGGGCCGGGCGGATTGCTCACTGAAACACGGTATGGGGGGCTACTGTTTTTCGTTACATGGAACAGGTTTGTAATCTGCTCAACACATGCCCTGTGTTTTCCGCGAAAATCCTTTCTGAAATTTAACGAACCTAATATCTGGCATTGAAAATCGGAAGGACACATAGCGTTTGGAAGAGCTCGGGGTGACAGGGGGGTAGTATTAAAAATGATCTTAAAGAAAAAGGATAGGAGAGGGGTGCACAAAATAGGGCGCCAATTCGCCGTGGCGACTAAAGTTTTTACTGGGACGCGTAACATTTGTGGGTCCTTAGTATGGAAATTGCTCATGTCACCCTTCGGGTGCTCGGAATTTTGAGAGGACTCCTACATTTTTGTAAAATTTGTGCACCCCTCGGCGATAGGAGAATGAGAACTGTGTTAATATGGGGCAAGATAGGGGGACAAGTGGCGGGCTTTTGTGAACACAGTAATGAACCTTCGTGTTACACAAAATACGAGGAATTTCTTGACAAGAAAAAGGACCATCATGTTCCATGCAGTTGGTTGATTCGTAGGTTTGTTGTTTAGTATGTGACACAGTAAACAGGCGTAACGCTCTTGTCCTACGTTATGTAAAGAGTTCATATTCTAGCGAGCTTGCCATTGTTAACTACCAGGTAATTTAGACTAACCAGAAGTAAAATGTCTGGAAGTTGTAAAATGCGGTGTAACCCCCAATTATCGGGACGCTGGTTATCCGGATCGCCAATTATCAAGATCGGCTTGGCCCTTCAGGTAACTTTGCCGAGAATTCTACAAAAGTAGTTTGCCTTGAAATTACCGGTTAAATATTTCCATCAATTTTCAAATACATATAAGGAACTATGTATTAATGTTTTATTTGTACGTAAATAAATATGTAGCTTAAAAATAGCAGTTTGTAGAAATTTATTCCAATTTAAACTGCTGCTTTAGTCTATTTTCAAAGACAAATCCAATTGTCCGGATTTTCTGCATATCCGGACGGCTCCCGATCCCAATTAATCCGGATAATTGGAGTCATACTGTATTATAGTCCGCGGTGATCCCAGTTATACGTGCGTTGTTGCCTACTTCAGGAGATGTATATGTAAACTGTAAAGTATCACGTCACAAAGTCATATGCGGGAGTTTGAAGGTAGTAGGTCGTTGTTAGTCCCTCTTAGACATTGATATTTGCAGGAAAACTTGCAGTGAGCAATTTATATTGAAAAACTGTTTGTGAAGATACACACATGTTGTGTGTATAAATAATACAGACAAAAAAGTGTGTTGTGATTGACGGATATATATAATAACTTCCTCAAGATCCTACATACTGCGACCCTAACAAAGGAAGCCTGCTGCATGAAAGGCACGTAGCACGGTGCTGCAACTCGTCCATTTTGTTGAAAGAATCAACAGAACCTTTGACGAGAATGAGCTAAGGGGTGAAGTTTTTCTGGTTGTGGCTGAGGCCTTTGACACCGTATGCATCGAAAGACTCTTCTGCAAACTAACCATTCTCAGATTCCCAGCTTAACTGGTGAAAACCATATCCTTGTACCTCGATTTGAGGAAATTTCACATGTCCTTCCACACTGCGACATCGGCGCTTCGTAGCATGCGGGCTGTTAGAGGTTCAGGGTGACCCAGTGTACCTCATTCTCCTCTTTATGTGTGGGCACGACGTTCTCGCCACGTCATGTTGGCTTTCCGCGCGGATAACACCGTTACCATAGCCACGTCCCGCCAGCTGACGCTGCTGGACGCCAACCAGGAGACGCGTCTCAGCAGCCTCGAGCACTGGCTGCGAGACTGAAGGATCGCCAATATAGCTCTGCGATAAGCCAGTCCAATGGATCCACTCCTACTCTTCGAAGAGAATACGTTTATAGTGTTCGGAAAGAATTGGTTGCAACACGCAAATAGAAGAACTGCCAAAAGAGCATACAAAATAGACCGAGAAAAAGGCACGTTTGTTGCATTCTAGATTTTACCTAACGGCGATTTTTCAATTGCTTGTGCAATACAGCAACGTATGCACTAAAGGCGAAAGACGAGACGGACAGCTGGAAGCAGGACTTATGTTTAGTAGGCCTACGTGGCGAAGCAGGGGGAAGGATTTTTACACGGGGTAGTTGGCCTTCCTGAATAGTGGCTTCAGTCTGAAGGAAGCATTTAAGTCTAAACCAAACAAAGGTCAACCCTTTCATAGCGTGTCATATGACCATTATCTCTTGCTCTTAGCTGCCGGAATGTAACGGAAATGATTTGTCTTCATCTACTAGGGGAACCAGACAATATCATCTACTGTGTCATGTGTAACCTTGCTCGCCTGTAATTTCCACGTCATCTCCACATGCTACTACACGCATTTGAAGTGCGGTTCCCACTACTGGTGCATTTGACAAACGCGACGGTAATTGTGTGGTGCACAAGGAACACGTTGGCATTATCCCCCTGCGAAAGTGCCGTCGTAGGCGGATCCGTGAGTCAGCCAAATTTTATGTTATAAGGTAGCCGACAGAGGCTGATAAATGCTATTTGCCAGAGAAGTACCCTGTATAAATTAGCCCTGCTAAAGCAGAATGTCTTAAATTCGAATCTAGACTATACACTGGCGATTCATTTGACTTGTGTCACATTTACGAACCGAGGGAAACGGGACAAGTGCACAGTGTTTGTACCAGCCCACCTTTCCCACGACGTGGCAATATTCACAAGTGACAAATGTTTGTCAAGTATACCATCTGAGGGACACAGGTCTGAGACAGCAAACAGAGCATGACTCGGTTTCTGTGTAGACATTATGATTAATTGTATGAATATGGGAGTCCTTATACTACTGCTTAGCCTGGTAGGAAAAGTGTGGTCCAATTTTCCTTGCCCACCATAAACGAGCAAAAGTTATCATTGGCCAAAATCTATAAATGTGTGCACAAAACAAACCTTGAACTTATACTGGGCAGATAAAAGAAACGCTTAATTGCGCTGTGTTCCTGCTGGCATCGCCATTATACATCGAGTTACGTGAGTGAACGTGATAAATTCTTTAATGAATGTATGTAGCGTCTACTGGAGAGTAACGCAGGGTTTGCTGCAAGTTGCTAGTCATTTATGGGGTGCGCCAAGCCCTTTGATTGAGATGCAGATTTCCAAAACTAAGGGGCCGTCCGCTGAGGAGGGACAATCTGCATCTGCCTTGTAATTATCGGGTTTACAGCATCGTTGTTCGTCCCCGCGCGCTTTGCGCCATTAATTACCCATTACAACATGTGGCAGCAGAGTGGTCACCACCCAAAACTTTTATTACATGACCTTCGGAGTGTCTGTTTCCTTTACTTTGTTTTCAGATGTTCTCAATGTTCTCTTTTTCATAAAAAATGCGCGTAATAATCTTGTAATGTTTTATAAGACGGCGAACTGTAGTTATCTTGTAATCGCTTATATTCGAGTTTGCATGGCTAATGCACCCGCAAAATATGCTTGGAGGTTCGTTCCGATTTCATTTTTTTTATCAACTCGTCAAAATATAAAGTTCTCGCACCTAATCAAGCACAATGCCATGAAGAAATATCAGTATGGAGGTATAGTTCCACCGATTCTTAACATCGGCACTAGATTGAGGTAAATGACACGTTCAAACACCCGGCCGATTTACCCCGGGGAAGGAGAGAGACTCCGGCACCAACTGAACGGACGGCAGCACGGGCCTCCCATCCATTCTGGGAGGTGTGAAGAAGAGAAAACTTCTTTCCTCATTCGTGCGAAGTCCCTGCTCCGATTGCGTTATGCCGGCCTTTGTTCTTGCACCTAAGTGACACATATTATTATTATTATTATTATTATTATTGTTATTATTATTATTAGGCAGCTCGATGCAGGGTACTTACAATTATACCTGATACAAACCACGTTTGCAGGGTATATAATGTTGCAGATATTCTGTAGTTGCAATTTATCGTACATAATTCCTTGATATCGCGCTTTCACTCACGTATTTCCTGAATGATTTTCTGAATAATAATAATAATAATAATAATAATAATAGTATTGTGAGGACGGCGAAGTTATAATGGCGAAGATCGCACAGTTTGCGCAAATTTTAACGATATAATCTTTGACCCAAATAGGGCTGCCTTCCAGACATGGCCCCACCCCACAAAAGTTGACGATATTAAAAACGTTTGCTGTAATTTTGTAGCGTGGCACTGCAACGGTGAATATCAGGTAGTCTGCAAAACACTTCGCGGGTGTCCGTCCTTCCGGATAATCCTCCATTGCAGTTAGTATTTCAGTAACTGTTACTAGCTCTGTGAGAGAAATCTGCCGTTGAAGGCACTTATCTCGCAAAGAAGTTACCTGCTTTTATGGAAACAACATCCTTCCCCCTTCCTTCCTTCCTTCCTTCCTTCCTTCCTTCCTTCCTTCCTTCCTTCCTTCCTCCCTCCCTCCCTTCCTCCTTCCCTCCCTCCCTTACTCCCTCCCTCCCTTCCTCCCTTCCTTACTCCCTCCCTTCCTCCCTCCCTTCGTTATGGATCTGTGGCCTGTTTCGAGCCTACTCAAATCTGCTCTGTCCGTCTATTCCTAGGTCTTCCCAATGGACGACGACCTGTAGGCTTATAGCCGACAATTTTTTGGCTTTCTGTAGTCCTCGAGTCCATCCTACAGTTTATTACAGTCCTGTTAATTACACGTCATTAGACCCTATCCTCAGCCAGTTAAATCCATGTAATTTATTTACGACCAACCCCCTTGTCAGTCCTGTGCAGAGTATCCGTTACTGCCATCTGTTCGAAGTCTGAGATGCCTCCTGGCGGGGATCAAAGGTCGCAGTAATCCTTCTTATTGACTGCGCCTGTGATTACAGAGCTGAGGAGACGCTACCGAGCCCTTTCAGGCATGACTAATTGATGGGCCAGGAATCTTCTTGAGAAGCTTAATAGTCTGTCGCCTGCTGAAGAAATCTCCCACATTTTATGAACCCGAAGGTTCAATAGCTTACAAAGTCCCCGCCCATGTACCCTATCCCGAGCCGGATGGATCTAATCAACACTCTTTTATCCTGTCTTTAAGATCCATTTTAGTATTACATCCTCAATTACGTTTATGTCTTCCAAGAGGTCTCATTCCTTCAGGGCTTCCAACCCAAAATCTACGTACATTTTTCTTCGTTCCAATGCGTGCCGTGTGCCCTACCCATCTCGTTCTCCATGATTTCATGACTGTAGTAATGTTTGCACGAGAAGCACGTATCATGAAGCTCAGCGTTATGCAGCTTTCTTCAGCCAGCGATACTTCCTCTTCGAAGCATGAAATTCGTCAAACAGTAAACAGTTCAGGTCTTAACTCACGTTAGACACCACATTCTTTAGAAAGATCAGTCAGTTGACCTTTTAAAGCCTAGCGGTAACTTTACATACGACCAGGTTTAACATTAAAAAATTCTACGTGGTGCCCACATTGCGTTTGTGTGTTTTGTACGGATCTCAGAACAAACAGCAACTTTTGCCTTATAAAACATTAAGAGACTGGTTTTTATAACCGAAGTGGAGAGTGTTTACAGCGCGGTACGCACTGAGTCCTTATATAAAACAGATACGCTTCGTCTTTAAAGGGTTAACGCCGTTGAGGTCGGTATCTATGTTGACTGACAAAATCATACAAAACACATATACTATGTGGGCAGCATGGAGAGCTTCGTAGTGTCAGAAAAGGCGGTAAGTATAGCAACCGTTATGGACCAGAGGGAACAAGAATGCTGGGTTTTGGGACTGGATATGCGCGATTGAAAAGGGCTAGGAGAACTGCATGGAAGAGGGTGGGTTTTCTTGGAAGCGGGTCCTGAGTTAGCGAGGCCACCCATGGAGCGAAGAAGCCTGCAGGAGAGGGCCACACGGTCAGACGGCAGGTCGATGAATGGAGCGAAGCAAAGCCCAGCGCAGCAATGGTACCAGACAGACAGATTAAAATAAATAACTGTGATGGAGCGTTGGGACCTCTACCGGCCGTCATGTGTGGCGTCACCCAGTCATTGTCATATTCGAAAAAGACGAAGGATAAATATAGTTATATAAATATATATTGTGTGCTCATAAAACTGATATAAACAGACCAGTCATGAAGCTCAGAAGCGGACATTCGAGTGGCTGGACGGACTTTACAGACCTACTCCTGGTATGATACATCTCTGTGCGTGCATTTTCTTTCGTTCGTTCGTTCGTTCATTCGTTCGTTCATTCATTCATTCATTCATTCTTTCTTTCTTTCTTTCTTTCTTTCTTTCTTTCTTTATTTATTTAATTCATTCATTAGTTCATTCATTCATTCCGTAGTTCGTCTTACGACAGGTCCATAGCCTCTTCTAAAGCAAGTTCCCCACAGAGTGCGATCTAGTGCTTCCTTGAATTCCCAGTATTCTCTCGTTTCCTTAAGGTAAGTAAAGCGACTAGGCTACCACAAAGACGACTGAGGAATCGTGGTTCAGTTCCTAGTAGGTCCAACAGACCGTCTCTGGGGCCCAACCAGCCTCCCCTTTAATGAATACCGGGGTTTTTCCCCGGAGCTAAAGTAGCCGTGACATGAAGCTGACCGCTTAACTGCGAGGTTAAGTATGACTGGGGCTATGCCTCCACCCCCACCCCCTCCCCCCGCGTATATCTTCATGACCTCACAGGAACAACTTTACTTTGTGGCATGAATTTATGCGGCACAATATGCGCGGACGTTATTGATGGAAATATCGAAGGAAGGACAACGGACGGGAAGACGAGGAACACGATATAAGCAGCTACAAGATGAAAGGAAAATAGAGGAGACTGGAAATTGAAATAGGATGTACGAGATCGCAGTCTGTGGTAAATTCGTTTCGGACGAGGCTATGGACCTGTCATAAGACTGCGGAATTATGGTTCATGTCACCTGAACTTTCGTCCAATATTGGAAATCGAACTACATTTCGTCTGACTGGACAGTGGGGGGATCGTGATTGATTGCGGGCAGGGGAAAGAAATATTCATCTTTTCCAGATTGCCCTTTCAGGCGTGTACAGGGACAATTTTACCGTTAACTTTGGGATTCGTTGTATTAATTGGGGTGCAGTTTTTCCAGGAAATTTCAAATTTGAAATTTGGTTTCGTTTACTACTACATGAAAAATAATTCCGAACGTATGGCAGTATGGCTAAAATTTCATGAAAATCAAGAATGCCGTGAATTTCCAACCAAGAGTGTTTCGCGATCATATGCAAATAGAACTCTATCATGCCAGAAAATGGGATTGTGATACTTATTTATGCATTGTGTGCCACTCCCACGTAGTAAAGCCTCTCAAGGAAGAGCTGCACAGACTTTCGGGAAATCTAGGAGCACTCTCAAAATTCTAGGTGCCAGAAGGATGACATGAAACATATCCGATACTGACGACCCACAAATGTTAGGCACCATCGTACAAAATTTAGTCGCCTGCGATTTGTGCGCCCTATAGGAAACGTTTTATGATTGTTCTGTTTTGGGGGCCATTAGTGAGATACTGCACAAGCAGACTAGGCATTCAAATTAAGTACACACTAGACGTGTCCGATAATTATATTATCCATAATTAATAAACCCTGATGCCAAAGACAATTATTCAGAAAAAGATTAAGGCGTTAAAAGAAATCAGATTAAAAAAAAAGGTAAAGCAGTCCCATTACAGGCCTGGACAGGCCCTTAGGGTTCCAGGAGGTCCAGGCTCCCAGATTTCTAGACAGTCGGCACTTGAAGGTGGTAAGGTTGTCAGCCCTACGCACCGGCCGCGTTTACCCCCCAGGAAATATTCCTGGTACTCATTTCTGTTAGAGGCTGAGCCGACCCCAGGGCCATAGTGCGACCGACAGGATTATGCCAATGAAAAAATCCACTGACACCATCGGGAATCGAACCCGCGACCTGCCGGTTTGTAGCGCAGTGCCTCAACCAACTGCGCTACCGCGGCCCCCAAAAGAAATCAGATATACAGACTAACTTCACACTGCGGAATGCTTTTTAAGAAGCTGGCAGTCGCCCAGCTAGTCAAGAGAATAGGGACGTTTATTACTATATTCGCAAGTCCGTGACACTGGGCCCTGTGGTGGGCTACGTGGTATATTTTATCATTTCCCCGAGCACGGCAGCTTTGTCGCACAGAAAACCTCCATTCGCCGAGACATCCCGTGACAGCTGCCGTGTTGAGGGAAACAATAAAAGAGACGCTGAGCAGCAATCTCAAATCATTACTCATTTCTTTTAAGATACATTTTAATACTGGCAGACATCAGAATCGGGCGAAAGATTTAAGGGCATAAAAGATGCGACACGCGAAAAGAAAGACGAGGCTTACATCCAAGGCGTTCATTTTTGTCGTCTCCCTTTAAGAAGGCATAACAGTGAGTAATAAAAGAGATCAATAAACCATGGTTCTTCATCTCGCTTTAAAGTGACATACCCCCAAAGAAACGCACCTCACACACTGTATCAGTTTTAATACTAGTCACCTCTGTGGACCATATTTCAATTCCGGTTCTTTCTTTTCAGTCATATCCCACGGAAATAGTGGCATTGTTAAAGAAATACACACCCAGATTGCATGGGTCAAAGCTGTCAGGCCTGACTTCTCTATCATGACAATAGCCTTTGCTCCTCATTGCTGGTGGTATAGTGTTGTGAAAAGAAACGATTGAATGGCGTGGTTGTGCGGAGGGAAGGGGCAGCAGCTGCGGCTTACCTGGGCCGGCCATTGCTTCTCAGTTCAACAGCGGCTCATGGGCGATTTCCGATGTAATTTGAACGTTTAGTTGTGACATAAAATTAATCATTTTGTGTGAACGAATGGGTTTGGAATAATAGCTTTGGAGGATGTGTAATGGAAAGTGCGGAGACGACGATATAATAATAATAATAATAATAATAAAAGTACAAAATCTTCAACATGAGAAGTAGCATTACTTGTGTGCCATGAATTGTAACTACAGAACAGCTGCAACACCTCTACCAGTCTTCTATTCATTAGACACCTGGAGGGTGAAGCCGTACGTAGCGTCAAGCTGAGTGTTCCTCACTTTCGTGGTCAGCGTAGTGAGTGAAGCTTCACAGCCACGTTTGTCGCGCCTTCATGCCGTATTACTTGGGCACAAGCGAAGCTTTTTATTTGATATGGTTTGATGCTGCAATGATGACAGGAGCGTGCATAATCTGCGATTCACATTCAGGAAAAGAGTAGAGAAATTACCGAAGTGCGTGCCCAGTACCAGCGTTATGGTCCAGCTGCATGATATGGATCAATCCAAGTGTCTGTCTGTCTGTCTGTCCGTCCGTCCGTCCGTGTTGGAGTATTGGACGAAAAATCACAAACACGTTAACGTCATGATAGCGCGCTGTCCTTCCAAAAAGCTGTTTTCATGAAATAACATCATGCCCTGAACTTTCATGGATGGGTCCGCAAATTTTCCAGGAATCTATGGCCCAAATCAAGATCCTACGCGCCAGAAGGGTAAAGTGAAGCGCGTTCCATAGTGAAATGTGCGCTCTTCTGGGGTGTCACGCAGCGTCGAGTGGTAACCCTTCACAGACATTTCGGGGCAACTTATCAGTACAATCTTCAAGGGCCAAGAAGTCCAGTGGACTTCTTGGCCCTTGAAGATGGAACCGATACTTTGTCCCGAAACGTCGGTAAAGAATTATAATTCGACGCTGCGTGACACCGCAGAAGAGCGCAGATCTTATCAACATCGCGGCGGAAGCCTGAAATCACGGAAGTTCTGTACTAACGACCCACAGATATTAGGCGCCACCGTTCAAAAATTAGGCGCCCGGGATGACCTGGCGCCCGGGTTTTGTGTACCCCTGCCTTCATGGCTTTTTTTATTACTTGTATTCTGTGCCATCAAGGTAGTGATTAAGCTACGGGCTGGAGGACGGAGTGCTCGGCATGCAATTCTAGGCAGGTCTAACAGATGTCTTCTTCAACCCATCTAGACCGAATCTGGGGCCCTTCCTGCCATCTATCTAAAGCGCACCGCGGATCTTTCCCCGGAGGTAGAGCGGCCAGGGCGTGAAGCTGACCATTCACCCTCTGCCGAGGTTAAGAATGGAGTTATCACTCAGGAGTGCATAAATCACTTGCGACTGACTGCGGCGCGTGATATTTGTGGATCCTCCATATGGAACTTACTATATATCAATCTTCTGACGCCTGGAATTTTGAGGTGGCTCCTAGATTTTTTAAAAAATTTGTGGACTTCACTTATAGCTACACTTCCCCATACCCGAGTGCCTTCATGGCGTGCAATTTAACTAAGCGTGAACTACTGTAAGCACGCACTTTATTTGTTGAGTACGGGTAATCTTCAGTGTATGCTTTCAAGAATAGATCCTATGTAGTATTCGAGTGAAGTCACGAAAGATTTCTTGGAACAATTTTGAAGCGCCAGTATTAAGGCCAGGAAAGAAATACGATCCAAGTTGTTTAGTTCGTAGACTCTAAACGAAGCACAGTTGTTGAGAACTGCTTGCAAGTGTTGCCATACATTTCGTCCTATAAATAAAAAACTTTCACCGGATATATCACGTTTATAACATTCGAACGGACGTTAGTTCATTATCTTTCCCACTCTCCCTACGTGTTGCCACTATGATTCGCTCAGTAGATGAGAAAAATCCATTACGCTTTTGAGATCGCATATTAGGCGTGTTACAAACGTTAAGGCCAGTTATACATGCTTCCGTTCCTTTTCGAGTAAGGCCTATTAGGGAAGAACATGGTTTTGAGTCGCTCCCGAATGATGGCGTAAGCCAAGGCGCGAAAACATTGCTTCCACATGACGCACCTCTTTCGCTAGTCATGGTATGGTATAACGCATACAGCATGGGGCGCCAGTGAACTTGAAAAATGCTGTCTGCGAGCGTGAAACTTGGTTCGCACTTTGAGAAAAGAACACAAATTACATGTGTCAAAGGGCCCCGGAAAATATTTTGACCTCAGAAGAATTAGGTGACAAATGTAGGACCTTACATGTATGTGGAATAGTGCAGCCACGATGGTCTGGTCGTGTTGTTAGGATAAGAAACAAGGAAGATGTACAAAATGTTGATGGAGAAGTCTCTTCGGAAATTCTAATTAGTAAGACTCGGAAGGCATTAGGACGGGAAGTAGGTTGTGAGGATAGGAGGTGGATGGAACTCAGAGAGGTTCTTGATCAAGCACAGACTTTTGAACCCTCGGGTTATTCTGCCGTACTGTGAGGTAACATTTGAACACATGAAGACGTTCTGGACTTTTACCATCGTTATGTATGTCAATATAATACACTGTGTTTCGGGGACAGTTTCGCACCCCGTCTTCAGGTTTAGTCCTTCCAAAACAATTGTCAGTAATACATGATGATTATTGACGTTGTAATTAAACCCCCATTAAGGTCATATGAGGAAATACCACTTACTCTAGAAACAGTTTTATGTAATTTGCGTTAGTCATGCTTTCTAAACTGTTTTTGGAATACGTGGCATTTCCTAATATGACCTTAATCGGGGCTTAACCCTTTAAAGACGAAGCGTATCTGTTTTATATAAGGACTCAGTGCGTACCGCGCTGTAAACACTCTCCACTTCGGTTATAAAAACCAGTCTCTTAATGTTTTATAAGGCAAAAGTTGCTGTTTGTTCTGAGATCCGTACAAAACACATAAACGCACCACCACGTAGAATTTTTTAATATTAAACCGGGTGGTGCGTAAAGTTACCGCTAGGCTTTAAAAGGTTAATTACTGTGTAGTAATCGTCAGGCAGTGACAGTTGATTTGGAAGAAGCAAGTCTGAAGACGGGGTATGAACCTGTTCCCAAAACACAGTGTATTATATTTCAAAACACACACGGAAAAAATCCAAAAACATCTTATGAATTCAAATGCCATACACCATCGTCAGAAGCCTACAGAAAAGTGAGATTATGGTCTTTTTTGTGGCCCATATGTCCTCGAGATGTCTTTGTGTGGTTATAAATAAGGCATGGATACGAGCGGTAAACCCAGTTCGTAGCAGAAACAGATTCTGCCAAAACAGCCACAAAATTCTCAACGCTACTTGTCACATCTAATTACCAATCACTGCCATAATGACACTAAAACATCTTTACTTTGTCACTGTATTCGTGTTTTATTGCTTTACTGCTCTGATACAAGAAAGGGAGGCACCATTTATGGCGGTTACCCGTACTGGCGGCAGGTGGGGTTGCTCACGTGTCATCTTCATTCCATAGACGCCGTGCATAAAGGGCAGTGTTCGTGTGGATTGTAACTGCTGTGCAGAGGGTTTCCTTTCCACTGCTACGATTGTGAATTCGCTGCAGCTTTCAATGTCAGGTTAAAAGAAATGTTCGGGGGGAACCTGACGCCAGTTCAAAAGCAGTTTGGCAAGATGGTTGGTTTATGTGTCGCTCATGCGTGGAAGGCAGAGCGGCTAATAGAGCTGTTTGGACCGGCTCAGGCATGCGGGGCGAATCACAGATTTCGGCCGCGTCCGGATGTGTGTGCTGTTAGCGGAGACACCTCAAAGATTCTTAATTTGATAACAAGGAAGGCTGACCTCCAGTTAGGCCTTTTGGTGCCTAGCCGATAGGTTTGATTTCAGTTCAACAAATGGTAACTCAGCTTTCGGCGAGCCTTATCGTTGCAAAGATAAAAATATATGGCACACAAAGAGCTGACTATAAGTGAGTACGAACTGAAATGGACGTGGAAGGAACTGGCCTAAATTGAGGTACGTGTATCATCCCGATCTGTAACAGTGACACCACCTTGGGCTCCATCGCAAGTAATGTAATAAATAAGTAAATAAATAAATGGTCGAAACACGTAGTAAATAAATATGTATACAGTACTTGCTATATTTGTGCGTACGGAAGACCATCATGTGTATTTATATATAGACCGCCCCCCCCCCCCATTACGCAGTGGTTACTTTCCGGAAGGTCTGCGCAAGTTGGAGTCGATGTACATATGGTTTCAGGCTTCCGCCGCGATGTTGATATCTGCGCTGTTCTGGGGTATTGTTTACACAATTACCATAGGACGCCGCGTAATATTCCAGAAGAGCGCAGATCTCGAGTATATATATGGTCACATATGTATGTATATATATGGTCACATAGGTATGTATATGGTCACATATGTATGTATATGGTCACATATGTATGTATATATGGTCACATATGTATATGGTCACATATGTATGTATATATGGTCACATATGTATGTATATGGTCACATGTGTATATATATGGTCACATATGTATATATGGTCACATATGTATGTATATATGGTCACATATGTATGTATATATGGTCACATATGTATGTATATACATGGTCACATATGAATGTATATATGTATGGTCACATATGTATGTATATATAGCTCAGTCCAGTTGATACCTGATTTCCCAACAGAGTAGAACCGGATCAGCTCATTATGATCGCCCCGCCCCGTGTCCTATCGCCCAGCAGTATTCTTGAACCACCTTCATCGTGCGCGTTTAAGAATATCATTTACAATTTTTAAAACTTTTTAAAAATCTCCTAAGTCTGAAATTACGTGTAAGTCGGGGTGTGTCTGTATGCTATAGAATCCGAATACTTTATCTGGAGAGTCTGAAGGACAAGTAACGCCTCAGTAAATATACCGGATCTCTGGGTCAGTATTTAAACCCGGGACCTGCTGAATACGAAGCAGAGTGCCACCCATTCGACCATAAAGTTCAGTTTCTGTGTTTTATTGAATAGGGAGCTGGGCAGAAGTCACTTTTTGCAGGGGTTACGTGAGATTACACACAACACACTCAATGATGATTTTTGGATTTCGTCAAGCTGTACGGGTACATTAATCAATTTATTTTGAGAAAGAAGTCATTATTAACGGGGATCCATTTCAGAAACTTTAACGGAGCCATGGCTGTTTGAAATGAAGCTAGACACGTACAAAAAATAAGTGACTTTTCAATACTCGCACAACAACTTCGATGAAAGTAAAACGGGCGAAATTATTTTTTAAAGTAATGAAGGATACCCACATTACAAAAACGGCGCACATTGTCCGCCTGCAGCGTGGTTGTACGTTGGATCACAGGCCTAATAGTGAAGCGGTTGGCAAAACTATACGTTGCTGTGCTGGAAAAATGGAACTACTCTCGATTCACCCATGTGCATGATATTAATAACGTAAAATAAAGTTGTCCCTACGCACCATGAAAGCGTATGGGGGAGTGGAGGTATAGCTCCACTCATTCTTACCTGGACTTGGGTGGTCACCCTAACTCCCTGACTGCTTTACCCCCGGAGAAAGCGCCCATTGTATAGGAGGTTGGGAGGGCCCTAGAGGCGGACTGGACGTTTTTGGAGGCCAAATAAATCTCTTACCCCTTCCGGATTCAAACCCCCCGGATCGTCCAGTCCGTAGCCCACACAGTATAGCGACAACGTTGTCAGTTTAGATCTGTAGTCTACATAAAAACACACACTAAAAAGTTGTCGGAAAGTAGCCACTGCTTGCATTCGATTGGATTAATTCGTAAATTACCGAACACAGCTCTTTCAGCTGCATACGTTATATAGTACTGAGTGGCAAGCAGAGATGGAGGCGACCATTAACGGTGATACAGGAGACTTTGGAAAGAAGCGGTCATGGCCCATTTTAAGGTGCTATCCATACGTTGTACGCTGACGAAGAAATCCAAGACATCTCATAAGATTCAAACGGGTAGCTTTATAATGGATGTTACAGTTATCGTTCGCATTTATTTACCTATAACAGGAAGCCTGTCCACATTTCAATAGCAAGTTCGGCAATTTCCACTCCTGACTACAGTTTCCACAGGTAAGCCTTTGGCTGATCCACTGTCATAGGCTTATACTACATTCAGCACTTGCATGCATGCTAACATCGAGGCTGAAGTATTATTGCTGCCACATTATTGTCCGATTCTTTAACTACTAACAACGCCGACTGCCACGTAGCGGCAGAATGGCAAACCTTGGGCTATTTATGCATTTTATTTTTCTTCATTAAGTTACGTAACGATGCTGTATCAGTTGTGTATGAGGCGTTCGAATTACATGACATCGTGTTATTTCCACTGAATAGGAAGAGTATCTTTTCTATTGTACAGTTGGTATTTTGGTAATATTGTTCGTTAGTTAAGTTGGCTTTTAAGGATTGGGGAAAAGTAACAAAGACCTAAATATAGAAGGCGCCCAGGCGAGCCCCAAATACTAATCAGACGTGTTGATTCTACTGGTAGCTGAACGTGGTAGGTTGCAGGAAGGGGTGGAGATTTATAAAACGTGAAAAGCAGTCGTCACGCTAACTGTGCTGGAACAGTGGCTTCATTATAGAGTTGCCAACTCTTAAAATACAACTCAGCTATTTTAATGTGTGAATCGTTTGGGTCCGTTTCTGTGCTGGGAGCTGTCAGTGTTAGCAGCACTGATAATATTGGTGACGCACAAGGAATATTAGTCCGTGCTTGGTTTATTTAAAGACGGGTTTTCAACTCCAGATGTTGCAACGTAGAATCAGTTGATTTTTTAAATTATGAATGGGTAAGAATTTGAAAGGAGTCATTCATGTTCCATTTTGAGGAGGCCTGCTGCTGCTTTACCTAGAGTGACTGAAAAACACCACAAAACTCAGATTAGTCAGTTGCATGGCCGAGATTCAAAATAGGTATCAAAATGCACGTCTGATGTGTTATTGCTAACCTCATCAGTGGATGAACTTTAAAAAAATCGCACCCCTTCCTTGGGTCTATCAAAAATGAGCAAACTGTCTCAAATGGTAGCACTTCTGCCTTTTAATCGAGCGGTGACCGGTTCAAACCTCGAAGAGGGCACTGGATATCTTAACGGGGGTTTCGTGGTTTTCCTCAGCCCTTTACACGATGGGTACAAGGGGACTTCTCCACGGTGCTAAGGTAGCCAGTGCAGGAAGCTGACCACTCATCTCCGTCTAGTGCCGAGAGTAAGGAGGCATGGAGTTACACCTCCATTCCGCTGTCTCCATGGCATACTGTTTAATTAAGCACAGACACAACCTTCAATCTACCCCCCCCCCCCCTTCCGCCGCCGCCACCGCCGCTGCAAATGCTTGGACACTATCTCCACTTAGTACACGACCGCTTCTTAGCTCATCCTTTCCAGTGCGTTTTTCACTAACCTTCCTACTAGTGGACGCCATGTAGTCTAAGATATTGATAGCGTCGTTAAATAAACCATAGCCATACATAAAATAAAAACGTATGGGTGTTGGATGGATGGATTGAGTTTAACTTAATACGGTCCCAGAGCAATGTTTTTAATCGACTGCATACGACAGAAATTAAATCAAAGTCAAACTTAACGAGCGGCAAATTAAAACTAAATTAAGCTGACGTTCTTGTAATGGCAATTCTTGCACACCTGGCGTGACATAATGGGTTTGCTTCCATGTCTTGGTGTTCAGAGTACCGCGTGTTTAGCAATACGTTTGTTGTTTTATATATATATATATATATATATATATGTGACTTAAAATTGAATGTTTCATTATTCATGGCCTCAAAATATACAGAAAAACGAAGTTGTACTTTATGCAACGGCAGGGGTTACATTCTGGAATGGAAACGTCCTGTGGGGGGGGGGGGGGGGAAGAAGGAATGAATGTAGAGCTCCACGAATTCGGAGACAGCAGTTAGCTGGAGGTGATTGTTTAATCTCAAGCTCTTTCGGCTGCACCAGACGTGCGGATATTTTGGACACGGTCCGTCCGTCGTATCAGGCTAAACAAAACCAAACCAACACTTTGGAGAATGGATGTCTCCGTCTTCAGATAGAAAGGGGGAAACGGAGAATGTACTCTGGTGGGCCCTTGAGAAAGAGACGGTCTGTATCACTGGACACTGGACTATATCTAGACCCGAGTGTACACGCTCGGTACGTCAGAAAACACCCGCTAGAGAGAGAACTGAAAATCGAAGTTCACTGTTAGGAAAATTAAAAATCCTAAAATATGCTAAGGAATCAGAAAACGTAGATATGAACGAATACAGCCGTAAAAACTAAAAGAACCACCAAATCGAGACAAGCATTTAAAAATTAAATCGTATTCATATAAGAACGATGGCATCCCCGCAAGTAGTCGTCTGCAAACTGATGTTCTTTGAAGTCGATTCCGCGTGCCCTCTTTTAGGACAGAAATCTGTAATACGTACAACTATACGTGAGTTAACATGGAGGGATACGTCCTATTAAAGCGGAACACAGAGAGAGAAGCGATTTTCCCCACAGCTGTGTAATAATATTGGGGGGGGGGGGGGGAAACGTTGGTATTCTTGGCTAACTTTTCTTCCTAGTCTTGGGGCATAGATTGAGTGAGTATATGATTTTCATGCTATTAACCCTCTAAAGAAGAAGCGTATGTGTTTTATATAAGGACTCAGTGCGTACCACGCTGTAAACACTCTCCACTTCGGTTATAAAAACCAATCTCTTAATGATTTATAAGGCAAAAGTTGCTGTTTGTTCTGAGATCCGTACAAAACACATAAACGCAATGTGGGCACCACGTAGAATTTTTTAATGTTAAACCTGGTGGTACGTAAAATTACCGCTAGGCTTTAAAAGGTTAAATAAAATAGGAAACAAATAAGCGTTAAGGACTTCTAAGTTTTGTGTTGCAAAATAAAAATTTGCCCTTTGAGACCTTCACAGCGGTGCAATTGCAGTCTGTTCTCCGACGAGGCCTCTTATCATAGGCGCCCGATGTTTCGAGACAATATAGTGGTCTCTTCTTCAAGGGTTGAAGGTGCATGAAGGTGCACCTTCCGACCTTTATTCAAGGGACCGTCAACCTTTGAAGATGAGACCACTACGTTTTTTCGAAACGTCGGGCACCTGTGACGCCATATCACTTTCCAGAAGACCGGAAATCTCAAAATAAACACACTCAATAGACGAAAACATTTAGGCTGAATTAAATAATTAGATTTTGTGGACACCGACAAGGGCGCGAAGGGGAAATCGGACCGGTTATGGATTGCATAGAATCACAGAATAGCCAAGCATGGAATCTTAAGGCAAGGTAAAACGTAATAAAAGCCTACAGTTGGGCCCATAAATCACTGCCGAGTACAGCGGCTTCGCCGCAGAGGAAATACAAGTTTTGATTTGGGGAGGTGGTGGGGGTAGTACTAATCAAGAGTTTATTTCTGACAGTCCATAAAAGGGGTTTCTGTAGTCGGTTAGGAAATTAAAAATATCTTGTAACAGAGACGAGAAGCTGTGAAGAACACAAAAGGGAGATTAGTGCTGAGACACAGTAGCGGTAAGCCTGGTTTTTGAAACGATACGACGCCGCGAAATGCATGAAGCTCACAGAGGCTCAGACGTGTCTGTAGGCTGCCTCGGGTTAAGGCCATATGTTGATTTTTTGTGAATGCGGCACTGAACCTTCGGGATCCGTAATAAAAGCCTGGAATTTACCCACTGACTCACTGTCTGCTTTTCCAGTAAGACCATCCTCCATGAGGTAAACCAGTTTAAATGGTAGATATTATATGGTTTAGAATGAAAGAGGAAGATATTAAAATGGGCTAATAAGTAACGATTGGGAAGGAGATTATCATGCGTCTATCTTAAGGTGACAAACATGTGCCTGTTTTTAAGCTATGCCGTAACATTTTCCTTGAAGAAGTGAAGCAAAGTCCGAAAGAGCTAAATCGTGATGAACTGTAACCATTCCGAGGTTCCAGCCGGATACCTTCCGCTGGGGCCGACTTTTAATGACATTTCTGGACGATAATCTCTCGGCGACGAACGAATTCCCCTGTTATAATCACAACCAGTGTATGTGCCTTAGTTACGAAATTCTGTGTCATGTGAAATTATTTTCTGACCGATCGTCCTAAATAATGCGTTACTTCCACTCACCGATATTCAGATCTGCCCAGAACGAGTGTGTACATCGCGAATTGCCCAGGAATATAGCTAACAACGCACGTTTCGAGATTTGCCTGTAGCCTATCGTCCATGAATCGCAGCTCCTTTGTAAAATATAAGTTTACTTTCTTAGTCTGCTGATGTCAGTAATACTCGACAAATCAAGTAATGAACCGGAAACGGTCAAATGTTATTATACTAGTAGACTATATATACCGAGCATGTCTGAAAAGTGCTATGTAGTCTCCGTGACTGGACAAATTTGGTCTCGCAAACAACCTATTGCAAGTGTTGACAGATTCAGTCCTGAAATGATGTGCCTATGGTGGCTAAAAGATCTTTAAAGGCAGGCAAATATTAAGTTCTTTTTTGGACGTAAAATACTCGTCTTCGCTACGTGAAGGCTACATTAAGTCCAGATTTGACTTTTGTTCTGAGGGTGCTGAGCAAAGATAAGGTGAAAGCCAGCGCCTGAAATTTGGTGTGCAGATACAAGATAAACGTAGTTACAAATTGTGCAAAATATTTTGTTTATAAATTAACAGTTGCCAACGTGGCGTCGAAGCGATACTGAAGTATGTCTGGAAAACTTAACTATTTAATGAATGTTTCCCCCAGTGATGATAATGACGACGACAACAGCAGCAGCACCGATAACAACAACGACGATGACGACACATTTACAGTTGAAAGCAATAACATTTGAATCCACTCGTATTCAGTAATACGACCATCAGGTTTTGCGGAATGGAGGGAGGCCAGTCAGATTACGATAATAACTGTTACGCCACCAATTCTGACTAGCCCTCCCCTTTAGATGTAAGCTGTTACATGACATGTAGGTCTGTGAATACACTTTACTCCTTTCGGGTGCCATTCCTAAACAATGGCCCCTGAAGTTGCTGGATCCAACAGAAATTCCGTTGCTTGTTAAGTTACAGTACGCTATTTACGGTTTTGTGGCTAAAAAAAGCAGCCATTGTCGTGACGCATTTTCTACGGACTGCTGCAACCGGAAGTGTGTGTGTGTGTGTGTGTATGTGTGTGTGGAAGGCTCATGGCCCAAATTGTTCCAAGGAGACACAAGAATGATCACCAACGCTACCTGTAAAACTGACCACGCAATTTCGACGTCTCTTGTTTCTTGCTGCACTTCTGCGAGCCTCTTTCTTGACGGATTCCTTCTCCGCTTTCCCTGAAAAGAGTTACATGCTTCAGATAATACAGTAAGAATGGAGAGAAATGACTGTGCCATTTCTGAGTTGTTACGGGATCCTATTGTATTAACAATCGCACAGGTCGGCGTAGCAGCTCGAACGTCAACACGCCACCGGCTTCCTGATTGAGACTGTCTGTTATTCTCTCAGGCTGCAGGTGACTTCCAGAACTCTGGCTGAACGGATCAACACTGCGTCCCTCCAAATTCTTACATACACGTCATCATGCGCGATATTCATACCTCATTAAATAGTATTTAATTTGTGTAAAGGAAACAATGAAGTTCTGTTAGTAAAACTCTATAGATAATTGTTCGTGAATAGTTTCTCTATGTATTCGTGTTGTAAAAACCTCTTCGTGTTTGTGACCGATTAACGGCTAATGGGTAAGTTAAATCCGTCCAAATTGTGTTCAAGGCATATCGGTAACGGAACTGGTCCTTCTTATATGGCTTTCTTTGCTCTTTGAGATCAGTGAAAGAGTCGTGACCCGTTTTCTGTTAACGGTTGAACCCTTCACGAATTATTTGAAGTACAAGTTGCACTTTGCCGTAGAAGCATAGGTCTCTGTACAAACGCACAAACGTGGGAAGGATTAATGTAGGTCCGCTGAACCCTTAGCACGTGTGCAACATGTTACGCGCTGAGGAATTAGAAAGCGTCTTTTACCCCTTTCCCTAGCAAAACCGAAATAGAAGCCCAAAGGAATTTTGAAAACTTATGAGCTGTTTGTTTATGGAGCCATATATTACACTAATTTATTTCGTAAAAATGTGCCAAAATAGCCACGTCCTGGCCTAGGTTGTGAATTGCAGTTTTAAAATACATTTTCCTATTCTTATCAATGCATTTTTATTGCACGTGATGTACAGACAAAAACATAGGTAAAATTATGTATACAGTTGTACGTATACTTGCTCGTTCTTCATTATGCGTATTGAATTTCATTTTGCCCGCACGCAGACCAAATTTTGCCGAAGTTTCCCGCACCACCTTAAGGGTTGAGCGGTTCTGGGTTAATGTATTATTGTCTGCCTGCCTGCCTGCCTAACTCCAAGGGTCGGAGATCTTGAGAAACTGGCAGTTAATCAGCCAGTCAAGAAATTGCCCGCATTTTG
This sequence comes from Coptotermes formosanus, assembly GCA_013340265.1. Taxonomy (NCBI): domain Eukaryota; kingdom Metazoa; phylum Arthropoda; class Insecta; order Blattodea; family Rhinotermitidae; genus Coptotermes; species Coptotermes formosanus. The sequence goes on along the minus strand of BLKM01009851.1, from coordinate 423,021 downwards.
TGGAACCTGAAGGTTCATTACCGTGTTCACAAAATCCCGCTATTTATTCCTATCCCTAGTCACATAAGTTCAATGAACTCTGTTCCGACGTTTTTGCCTGCCACTTAGTACATTAAAATAAACGCCATAAACTCTTTTTTCTCTATTTATTTATAAAACCAACTTCATGCAGAAGTTACAAACGCATTTAAAAGCGTGGTGTTTCACTACTCCTACATGTTTCGGCACCTCTGTGTCACCCTCAGGAAGTTCACACACCAAATTTAAATTTGCTGGTGTGTAACTGATTACATCCTTAATACTCTTTAAATATAGCACTCGGCAGCTAAACTGTTAACACAGGGTGGTTAATATCGTATATTACACAAGGGTTACCTACATATCATATTGATTTTTCCAGTTGATTTAAAATATATAAAATATAAAATCATAGAAGACTGTTAAAATTCTCTTTTCAGCATGCTCTTGGGGCATTCGTGTGCATGTATAAATGTCTAGGGCAGCTTTCGATCCATTAGGGACCTTGTCCCTGTATTACGTTCTGTGTAGTGTACAGAGCAGGTGACTTGCTTTCTTTCTTTTCGTCACTTGAATGCGAAAGGAAGCTGCGGCCCTCAGACGCCAGGTTGAAGGAATGAATATAAAATGGGTCCAGCCCTTACGGTCCCGATAAACGTAGGCCTTTAACAGGCCCTTTGTGCCCCCTCAATACGTCCAAGTCATGAGAGCCCTGCCCTTTTAAAAAAGTTCCAGATCTCCCCCAGACTTATACCTCTAATGTCCTCAGGGTCCAGAAAAAAAGGATCCCAGATAAATGTGTCTGAGTGTTGCCAGGGCTTCACACTCACACAAAACATGGGCTGAGGTTTCCTCTCCAGCCCCACATTTCCTAAACAAGGGGCTATCCGTCAGCCCCATTATGTGAAGATGCCTTCTCAGGGTGTTGTGCCCAGTAAGGAGGCCAGTAACTACCCTGGATTGCGCCCTGGTACAAGGACAAGACCACCTGTTGAATAACCCTGAGTTTCGGAACCATCGCGATAGAGAAAGCGCCATAATTCAGTTTTGCTTGAAGTTAAAGGACTTGCCCATTTATATACATCTTCACTGCCAGCGTTTCAACTAACAAATATATATAAAATCGTAAAACGTTTGGATTCAGGATAAGAATGTCGTCATTAAAATGTTTTCCGTTTATGAAAAAAAGTTTTTATTTCGCATCTGTTTGCTGCTCAGGCTAGGAGAATTCGGGGCGGTAGCACGAACTTTAGTGACAGGCAGTTTATAGTGTGGCTGCCTGTCTGTGTGTATGTTTATCTGTCAGGCAGACATAAAATTTTACTCTTCTTCTTTAGCGTACCTTAGGAGGGCATCGTGCATGTAACTCGCGTTAATTGACGTCCGGTTCCCTTCAGCTGTTTGTTTCTTACGGAGTTTCATGAAGACGATTGCATGCTGGAGTTACCTTTCCACATGCAGAAGGCACTAGTCAGATTCATACGATATATGCCACCTTTTCACACTTGTCGGAGTCCCTTAAATTACTAAGTTCCGTGCAGTTTTTTTTTAGAATACGGTGCGTGCGGTATCTGTTCGTTTTATTAGGTTGTGATTTTTGGTGTAAGACGGAGCAGAGTCGAAGCATATTCTGTTTAAAGTTAGACATTTCCCATGCGACTGTCCAGTATACACAAACGCTCACTTCCAACTTCTTGCACAACATGTATTCTTTACTGCTCCTACATGTTTCGGCCATCTTCAGGGGGCTACAAGCTTCTTAGACCTGGATATTGCAATGTGTGCCCTATAGTCTACGAAGCTCGTAGCTCCCTGAAGATGGCCACGTCCTCTGGCCGACGCCTGGGAGCAGTAAATAATAAATATAGTGCAACAAGCTGGAAGTGAGAATTTGTGTACGTATTTTATTTATTTTGTTTATTTTCACTTGGCGGGATTTAACCTTTTAAAGCCTAGCGGTTACTTTACTTACCACCAGGTTTAACATTCAAACATTCTACGTGGTGCTCACCACGCGCTGTATGTTTCATATGCATGTCGGAAAAAACAGCAACGTTTTCCTTATACATCACTAAATTACTGGTTTTTATAACCGACGTGGAGAGTGTTTACTGCGCGGTACGTACTGAGTCCTTATATAAAACAGATCACGTTTCGTCTTTAAGGGGTTAAGTGCAAGTAGTAAGATATTTTGCTTGCGAGATTTGTTAATTTTGTTGAATTGTAGGTGGTGGCGTTTAATTCATAGTTGTGGTTGGGTTTCATCGGAAAATTAGGACTCGATTAGTTTGTGCCAAACAGAATTACATCAAACAAAACGCAATGGGAAAATAAGACGAAGTTAATAAAAAATAAACCCGAATAAAGGCGAATTCAATTACGTCTACAGACATGAAAATAAAATGACAAGGTCATCTTCGTGCCAAATAAGTGTGTGTTTTGGTTGTTACTTACGAATCGTCAAAATATTCGTGCACCTTAGTCCAACGTGGCAATTTAATATGACGCCTGAAATGCACTCCCTTCAACCAAAAGGGCGCGTTATCTCCGGTAATGGCAATAAAAATTTTTTCATAAGCACAAATCGACAGAAGTTTCAATATTTGACATTTTTTTCGCGGCAACGCCCGGTAACCTGGTGTAGTGGCGTAATGAATACTGACTGCATGTTACACGTTCCTTCCACGAAAAGCAAAGAATTGCCCATTGTGTGGGGGTCTTTTCGGTTGGTCGATATGTTCGTCCACAAGTTTCAGCGTCAAAATGGGATTTTTATTAAATCTGGGAGATGTTTCAGAAAGTTTCATGGACGCCCTTGGTTAGCGTGAACCTGAACTCTAACGCAGCACAGTTCCTTGTAACGGCTTACTGTAAAAGAAATGATGCATATTACGGAATATAAATCCTTGTAAGATCAGCAGCTGTGGTTTGAAATACAGTCGAACTCGGTTACAACATCATGGAAGGGGCTGAATATTTTGTGTCGTTGTAAACAAGTGTTGTTATGGGTAACAGCGAGGAATTCTTTGGTACCACAGAACATCTGGCGCTATATGCGAGGTGTCGCTTAAACCAATGTCATTATAGCCGAGTTCGCCTCTATTTTTGTACATGTGTTAGTTTCTTGACCTTCGCCTCTGCGTGAATCGTAAAGACAATAAATGAAAATCAACAAGCGTATCAGTGAGTTACGTAAAACCGCACGGAACTTGTTCAAGCTATGTGTATTCCCAGGTGCAGCAGACCTCATTCTGTCTTACGTGAGCCCACGTGTTCCGAGACACGTACGTCATTCCATTCCCTTTATGAAGATGTGATTTCACTGTGACAACTCTGGTGCAGGTGTGCCAACACTGCGACTTCTTGTAATTTCTTTCCAGTTCCACAAACTTAAGATTAAACATGAAAATCGCCATATTTATGTACAAATTCTCTGACACATCTGTTGGGCGGGTCAGTTTCTGTGAAATACCAGTTGATTCTGTCGTCAAAATCGGGCACCTCAATAAATGGAAAAAGGAAGCATGTCACTTTTCATATTTTCATTCAGGAACGTTGACGTTTTAAGTTGCTTAAGTCATCCAGTAGGTACGCCTTCATGAACGCACCCGTTAGGGCACTGTCTGTCTTTACCAGCTAGTTCTTATTTAGTCAAGAAATTCCCTGCCTTTTCTTCAGCCTAGTTTAATACTGTGTCCATTCCCTATTCTGAGCCAAATGAATGCAGTTCACATCCTTCCTGCCTGTTTCTTTCCTTTAATATTATCATTTGTCACAAAATCACGTCCACGTACAGTATAATAAAAAACATCGACACAGGTTTGCTGTATTTGTTGGTGTGTAAAGGGCATAATAGTAATTTAAGAGAAGAAATATTCACCTAACTTACTTATGCCACAACCTTCGGTGTTACATAAGCTGGCTGTTTAATTCAGGAAACACTGACTCCTCCTTCAGGAGGGACTCTGGTGGCAGCATTTAACCGCTGGAGGACGCCATAAGCTCTTACCTACATTTCGGTGACTGATTCGAATGCCTTGTTTTGGTCGTAATTCCATTTAACCCTTTAAAGACGAAGCGTATCTGTTTTATATAAGGACTCAGTGCGTACCGCACTGTAAACACTCTCCACTTCGGTTATAAAAACCAGTCTCTTAATGTTTTATAAGGCAAAAGTTGCTGTTTGTTCTGAGATCCGTACAAAACACATAAACGCAATGTGGGCACCACGTAGAATTTTTTAATGTTAAACCTGGCCGTATGTAAAGTTACCGCTAGGCTTTAAAAGGTTAAACTGCATATCCTTCTCATTCTTTCGTATGTAGGTCACTTGACACGAACGCTACAGTACGCACTGGTACAGATATCAGCATAGAATTCGGTCTGTTTCAATTTCTTTGTGTCCAGGTGTAAACGATTGGCAACTGATTGTCGTAAGAAAATATGACCCATGAACATGGGCGTGGGCTGTAAACGGGTTGCTTATACTACGCCTTTGTGTTCAATAACAATATGACAGTGTGTAGCTAGCGTGCGCTGTACGGTGACATTGCTGCGCGTGTGTGGCCACGCTGGTCGCTCCGCGTTCCGTAAGCCTACGGTAAAATTATAGTAGACCAGCCGGCCGGGGTCGTTCCTTCTTTCTTTTTATTCTCCTCCTCCGCCATTCCGTCCATTCAACGTAACCTCCTTCCTTCCCGTCAAGGTCCCCTACATACGATATCACTATTGTCACGCTGTTACAGTGCGATTAATTAATGTTGGCCTCTGATGTGCGAGAGAGGCAGGGATGTGGTGGTACAACAACGCTTGTAAGAGAATCCGAGGGACGAACTTATTTCCGTTTCGGGCGGGTTTCTGTAGAATATAAATACTTACTTTACGGTAAAGAATTGTCTTTTTCGCATACGGAATTGCGTCCTGCGTACGTACATTCACAGTTATTGATCAGAACACGTCACTTCCTTTTTCCTTTCAGCAGTTCATTAAAATATCCTCACGTGTTGTACTGACAGTCAGGCCTGGTTTCTTGTCATTTGTAACAAAGATGTTCCTTATGTGATTTCTACAGAACACCATCGGGGGGAGGGGAGGCGAATTGTATACCTAACTAACTACTTGGCGTAAGTCCTTGAAAAGCGAACAGGTCCTCAGCTAGTCAAGAAATTCCCCGCATTTTGTGGAACCCGAAAGTTCGTTACCGCATTTACAAGATCCCGCCACTTGTCCCTATCCTGAGCCAGCTCAATCCAGTCCATTCCCCCCCCCCCATTCCGCTTCTTGAAGATCAATAGGAATTTTATACTCATAAAGAGAAAAACGCAAAATACGCTAACCCATTCAAAACTATGTTCTATGTATATATGTGTGTATATAAAGAGTCACTTTCTACCGCACAGGAACTTCTATTACAAAGACCAGTCGGTAATGCTGTATAGAGAAGCATCGCTGTTTGCCAGAAATATACGTAACACATAAATATATTGTGCGAATACAATTTATTTTTTGGTGTTGCCAGGCACCAGGCCTTCAAGAGTTAGGCTTCTTTGTATATTTCTATCACCAGTAAGTAACAACTGCACATCTATACCCTACTTTATGGCATAACAGAGTGGTTTATCCGCAGCAGGCCCCGAATTACGAAAACCAAACTTAGTACGTACATACCTTGGTAGATGTGAAGACGTTTGGGCCACAGAAGACGCTAAAAGTTGGTTCAACTTGCCTGAAGGCACATGCGGACACAATGAAATATGTTCGCGAATGTGGCAGTCAACACGATAAGAGGCATTGCAGCAATTTCGGTGGTAAATTGTCTTTTCAGATCGTAAATATTGCGAAGTTTGTGAAACCACTACTCGTTTAACAGATCTCAGAATAAGAAGGCCAATCGAGTTATATACTGCGATAGTCAAAATCCTTTCGATGTAATTATTTGAATGGTTTATAGTTATAATTTTGGACTTCCATCGAGTGAAACACAACACGCGAACGAATCCTTTCACTAGCCACAACTGCGCCTGACTAACGGCGATTCATATAGACAGCACGTGACAGGCCTTGTCATTGCGCACCCTAGCTGACACGTCAACGTAAGCGGCAGTTACTTCAGAGTACATTGCTGATACGCCATAAGCATTGTCTCCATTTGACTGTTTTAGGAAAATGTGTATACACAGGAAATATCCATAATAAAAAACGACAATTCTAAATCGGTGGCAGCACACCCACATCTGCAAATATTCTGCGATTTTGTTGGAGCAGAATTCCTTATACATGTGGAAAATAGAATTTCTTTAAACCGAAATCAGCTATCCGTTGTCACGAACTTAACGTACAATATGGACTACAGTATTTCCCTCATAGCTGTTCGGCCTTCCAGCAATTCTTTATTTACCAACACTTCGTAGCATTCTGCCTCCTTCAGCAAAGAATTAATCTGATAATGTAATCATAACATATGATATCGTTTCTGCTTTGCTTTCTGCTTACTTCTTCTTTAATGGAAACAATAATACGTTGGGGTTGCCATCATACGTAGTGAAAATATTGACAGATGTGAAAATGAAACAGACTCTGCCGTTTCGGTACAGAAAGCTGAAACCCATAGCTTCTCTGGTGATGAAAGCCTAAACTTGCTGGCATACAGCTCGTGCTATCATCTATAGTAGCTAACATTACTTCAGTTTCTGTCAGGCATGTGATGGCGTTGGGGGTGTAGGCTTAGCATTAGTGAGGGCGTAGTATATAAAGGTGAATTTACGGGCGTTCCAGTGCTTGCTTAAGCAACTCGCCATCAAGATTTGTGGGAGAGTGAAGGTACTGTTAGTTACTGACGAGAATAGCTTTGGCCTTGGATGGGGCTATTTCTGGCCCAACCTTGTGGACATAGTATATGAGCCCTGTCAAAAACATGTAAGTCTCTGTGACTGCAAAGCAGGATTTTTAACACGACTGTACTTCAGCCTAATATATATTTAACTGCAATGCGTCGGTTATTGGTCATAACCATCTAACGGTCTGACTTCCTGCCAAGGTCATAGGCGTTATTGTGAGTAAAAATCTGTACCTATAGCTGGACGAATTCTTAACCTCTGTGCTAGACGGGTTTTTCTCTACTGCTGGGGGCACAACTTCCTGGTAGGGAATGGATAGGAGGCGGTTAAGTGTCATAGCTGGTCTGGACGTGGAAGCTGAGGGTAAAGTCCCTGGCCTGTCGGGTATTGAATTCCTATCATCCAGCGGCAGCCTAGTCACTTTTGCCTGATGAAACCATTTACGTTATGAAGTAAACGTGTTGAGTTTCATTTTGAGAACTCCACAATAATTTGAACATCACTGCTTGTAAGTTTAGAGTTACTTTATCGTGAATATTGTATGGCGTAGGGAAAGAGGCCCCACCCACGAGAAAGTGTCAGTGCGGTAGGTCAATTCCTAACATGGTCAGTTCTGTTGTTTGGTAACACAACTGTGGAATTTCGAACCTTGTAGTAGTTGTTTTATTGAGGCTGGAAAGGGATGAGGGACTGGTGTTAAGAAGTTTCACCTGATTTCATGATTGGCCTGAAGGGAGTTTGTAAATATTACAGCAAGAAAGTTTTGAAAGCAGCTGTGGACTCTCGGTAGCCGAGCTGCAGGTTGACATGGAAGAAGCGATAGCTTTCTGGGGAAATTCGTGAAGTTAACCATACTTCTAGTTATTCTAGCGCTTAGGCAAATTGTTCGCCCTTGAGACGGGTGATGTAAGTAGAAATTTAGGAATTTTGTGATATTTTACGAGTAAACCAGTATTGTTAGGACAGCGAAATAAGGAGGCTCAAGGGCATTGGTCATGCGGAGACTAAGCTGTAAACGCATCGTCCTTCTTTTGTATTTACTTAGATACTTACACAAACCTGTATACAAATTGTGTGTCAGTCATATAAATGTACCCACATTTTATTAAACATGACATTAGTATTGAACATGTGACATGCTTAATTGTACTTAGTCACCTTCCGTTCTCACAAGAGTGTTTCTAAGAACAAAGTTATTGCCACGTTCCCCTCTGTTTGAGGTTCCAATTGGCCGTTTTCCAATAGCTTTTCCCAACAAAATTATGTGTTCATTCATTTTCTCCCCCATCCTGGTCACACACCTACCCCAGCATTATCTCTGAAATGTCACTGTACTGAAAATAGTAGGCGAATCGTGTCCTCCTTCTGTAGCTCTGTAACTTGCAGACTTATCTGTACCCTTCTTAGGCTCATATATTTTCCGAAGTGTTCTCTTCTCACACACTTGCAACACGCGTTCTGTCCCAGGATGAGACGACGTTTCACATGCATACAGAACGCCCAAACAAACAAAATGTAACGTGAGCAGCTGACCAACATACTTTCTGTTTATCGTGACCTTCAGTGTTAGTTTCTTTGTAGCTCGAAGTCACGTATGGGTATATGAATACAGGTTTTTTTATTTCGTATGCATGTGCCCTATTTTCGTGTAACGTTTACGGCAGGGAATGGCGTGAATTACGTAAGAAAATGTTCTAGTTGACGAGAAAACCAGAGATTGTAGACTGCACATTAATGAAGTCCTGGGGTTGATATCTGTGACTCAGTCAGACAGAGAGAGAGACAGAGACAGAGAGAGGGAGAAGTGCTTTATTTAACACCGTTGTCAGTTGCTAATGTTATGTAGCGTCGGTGGTAGGTGACTGGATATGAATATGGGGCATTGGTGAAATGATACTGACGCGGGAAAACTGAAGTGTTCAGAGCAAGACATGTCCCAGTGCTATTTTGTCCGCTACAAATCCCGTATGGATTAGCCTAGGATCGAACCCTGTCCTCCGCGTAACAGCCTTAGCCAGTGTTTTCCCATTGTTTCTCCAGTAAATGTCAATAAAGCATCTACCTTCTTTACCCGAACCGATGCATAAAGCACCTTCTCCATCGACCGCAGCGTAGCCGTTAGACGTCTGGAAACCTGTACGTAAATTCCTGCTATCAGTGTTATTGAGTGTAGGGGTCTTTGCATCAGACTAATGAAGACGTAACCATCACTGCGGACAGTTGCAGCACCTTTAGAGAAGGATCTAGTCAACACAGACCTATACACATGAGCGAACCTCAGAACTGAGGGACAGGATCTAGAAACGCTATCTCACAACATCGTGGAGGTTGGAAAGGTAATGGGCATGCTCTCTGATAGGAAGGACGGTGAGGACGTGTATCACGATCCCCCACATTTTCGTATGTACAGACGAATTCGTAAATGGAGTTTGCTCTTCACCGATCACGTGTTTCGGTACTGGTCACGAATGAAGACCACTGGATGCGTGATTTCACGCTTCGGCCGCCGTGCAAGTGAGGTCTTTGCCGTTCTGGGATATTACGCGCGACGTTTCGGGATAGCCTGTTGGTCCCATCTTCAAGGGCCAAGCAAGTTACTTGACCCTTGAAGATGGGACCAATTTGCTGTCCCGAAACGTTGGTAACTACCAATCAGCGCTGCGCAACATCACAGAAGAGCGAAGACCACAAGACAGTTCAGTGTTTTCCTTCCTTATCACTAACAAACATAGAGTTCTGTGACTTACATTTCTGAATTTGAAGCGACTGTAATAAACAGTTACACTGTACAGGGGTTGACTTAAACAACGGATAGTAAGCTGGTTAATATTTTCCCTTATTATATGAAAACGCCGATCCCGGTCGCCGCGTGGTCTAAGGCGTGGGTCTGCGGCCGTTCGCTTGCTGGGATTGTGAGTTCGAATAACGCCGGGGGCATGGATGTCTGTCTGTTGTGAGTGTTGTGTGTCGTCAGGTAGAGGTCTCTGCGTCGGGCTGATCACTCGTTCAGGGGGATCCTGCCTAGTGTGGTGTGTCTGAGTGTGATCGCGAATCCTCGATAATGAGGAGGCCCTGGCCCACTAGGGGTTGTTGCGCCATGAAAAAAATTATATGAAAACACAATGAATGTTATGTAGTGAATTAAGTACAGATTTTACTTGGGCATGACGTGAAGGCATATGGGGGACTGCAAAAATAAGGTCATTCATTCTGAACCTCGGCGCTAGATGGAGGTGGATGCCCAGCGTCACGTGCCGACCGCTTTTCCCCCGGGAAGGGTTTCTACGGTACGCGTAGAATAGGAGGCTGGATGGACCCCACAGCCGTCTTTTGCCCCTACCGGAAGCCTGTCCACGATTCCTCGGTTATCGAGGGCATAGCCAAGCCATTATACCAAGTACGCTGTACCGGCTTCTTAGTAACTGATTAAATCTGAACATTTGCCGATGATCTGACCACTCAAGTTCGGACCGGAAAGTTCCTCATCACTAGGTTGTGGGTCGTCCGAAGGTTGCAGATGGGTGAGCAGACGCGGACAGTTGATAAACCGTGTAAAGTAATAGAAGGCTCGAATTGGAACATGGAAGGATTACGTATGCCTTGACGAGGCAGTGTTGAAGGGCTGCGTAGAGTACCATAGTAATTTGGAAATAAACTGTGACACGACTTCGCGAGTTTCAGTGATGTCGGGCCCGATAACAAACAGGAATTTCTGAGAGCAATGTACAGATTGATTGAATGATCTTTTTACCTAAAAGTTTGTCCTAAAGCAAGCTGTTTAGGTAGTTAAATCTGCAGGACATAAAGAAGTGTTACAACTTTGATTGTAGTCGTATTTCATTGCGACCCCCCAATTGGCAATTATTCACTCGTCAAAACAGTATTGCCATCTCAATCCAAGCACTGAATGCCGGAGCTAACTCCATTAGATTATTTTCTGGGTGGGGGGATACGTTCAGGAGCCTTCCTTCCTCCCTCTCCCTGACTCAAAATCTCGACGAACTTAAAAATTTGCGTTCAAGATACCCGTGAATCAACTGACGTGCAAATGTCGATTAGTTGGAATGAGACTGGGCGTTGTTTTGGTGTGTATTGAATCACCAGTGAGCCTGTCATTGTAATCCGCTCACATTTTGTTTATGTAATTGTAAATGGGTAAGTATCCTTTTTAATGACTCTTGTCTATGTAACGGTTATCCGGAAGTAATCTGCGGGCCTAGTGCGGAATGGTTGTGAATCGGGAACAAGAGAAGGCAGCGTGTCTATTCAGGTAACATTACTCTATGTATAAGTTATGCGAACTGAAGGAAAGGACGAGCGGGTAGCCAGAATGACACAGCGGTGTTAGTTACAGCGCACCCCGCTTACAACATCAGTTCTTGCGACACCGCCTCTATAGCGTCACATATTCTGTGGCCCCAGTTAATTCCTCACCCTTAACTATAATGTTATACTCCTCGTTTATAACAACACTCCTTTATAGCGACACAAAATTCAGTCCTTGTCATGCTGTTATAACCGAGTTCGATTGTTTTTAATTATTTATTCATTACGTTCCTTCTATTGCCTTTGTCTTTTTCGTCCCCTTAATAATTCCTTCTGTCCTTCATTTATTTATCCATTCATTCACTTTCTTTTTATTTCTCCGTTTCTTTCTTTCTTCGTATCTGTGTTTTTATGCCTGGGAATTGGGTGTGACCATGTGGAATATACTCCTCCCGGAATGGCGTGCATGTAAAGGAGAGACTATCGCTATCGGGGAATGATAAAGGAATCTGAAACTAAACACCGCAATTAGAAGAGCTCCTTCTGTGGTCTCACACAATCTTCATGCCCGTGCACTTCTCATATTCGCGGTAGGGCTGATTCGAAATCGGCACTTACAGGGCTGCTGGCACACCAGTTGAATCGAGCGTCTCCCTGAGATGCTGCGAAGACAAACCCTCAGCTTCAGTCAACTCGTGCAGTGTGACAGACATGCAGGAATTCTATGCGAAACGTGTACCTCTGCAGTGTTTTTATAAGTCACATTCCACTCAATATTAAGTGCGACACTTCAGCCTCATTTTCCACCACGTGAAATAGAGTTTGTTTTCAAAATTGTTTCACTGGAATGGAAAAATACGGCTGTTTTATTTTAATTTCGGTTACGTAAAAATAATTTGTTTTGTTGATCGAACTACAGATGTGATAATTAAAAAATAAAGTTTCAAACACAGAGGGCAAGGAAACAAAACCTGAAGTAGCAAACCAAACAACGCTGTTCCATATCGCCAGCCGGTGATGTCGTCACGGACATTAACCCGCGGTTGTGTGACGTTCGGATAGACATACTTTCATTGTAGTGAAATTTCATTGTGCATACTGAGGAAAGCAAACTACTTTTCGAATTATTTAATGCAAAAATTCGGTACTTGCGCTTTTCTAAGCCAGGGGTTAGGGCAGTGGCTAGATGAGTTGCCGCTTCTTTTGCATTCTCGTCGGATGTCCATACAAGCACAACATAACTCCAATCATCCGGATTAATTGGGACCGCGAGCCGTCCGGATATGCAGAAAATCCGGATTATTGGATTTTTCTTTGAAAGTAGGCTACATTGACAGTTTAAAGTGGAAAACAATTTCTACAAACGGCTATCTTTAGGCTGCATATTTATTTACGTACAAATAAAATATTAATACACAATTCCCCATATGTATTTGGCAACTGGGGGAAAATTTTAAGCCATAAAAACATGTGGTAAAATTACAGTAACAAAATGTTTAGTTACCTGAAGCGCCAAGCCGATCCGGATAATCAACGTCCGGATAATTAGACTTATACTGTGCAGTACTGCAGTGCCTGCAGTGCCCAGATCCTAAAGCATAGTTTTAAGACTGGCGGAGTGGTTGTATAGAACCATTGTTATTTTTTTCCAAATGGCCAGTCAGGTAATATGGCCAATAAAATGGCGGCTAGACTTCGCGGTGGGACGGGGAACGGTAATTGTACAGAACAACTACTATAGTTGTAATTCTTGCTCGTAGTTAGGGGAGCCTTGCTACTTTCCATGCGATATAAAGCGAGCCATGCAAGTAGGCGGGCGGCCTGGACCACACACGACGCGCCCCGTGTGGCAACAGCGCCATGCCTTCGTTGCAGACGGGGAGAGAAATGCTTTCTCGTATATTAGATATTAAAGAAACTAGGAATCTAGCAAATAACATGCACAAACATTTCAAAATAAACAATTTTGAGAAATAAATTTTGTTGGTAAAATTATAGGTTTCTAGTTTGTGCGTGCTACAGAAACAAAGGTTTCTCCACAGACAGGGAAATTACATAGAGGAGTCTACCTCCAGGCTCTACTTGGTTCATTCATTCGTTCACTGCTATTTTTATATGAAGCCGTACCAACTGCACAAGTTTTATGTTCGGATGATAACTGTGAAAGGAGAGAGAAGCATAAGGAGGGAAAACGTCGTAGAACATGTGAAGGGCAGAGCCTGGCTTTATTCGTAAAGGGCAGAAGAAAACCGCACCAAAATTAGATCGGGCAGCCAGTCCAGTTGGGAACCAAACTGGGTACTTCCGAAATGGGACACGGTACCGCGAGCTGAGCTACTCACTGAAATATTGTGCGGGCGTTTTTTCTCTCTCTCTGCTCAATTCAAAGCGCTGTGGTCATCTGACCTGGCCACTCACTTCCACCTTTTTACGAGTTCTTAAGAGTGCGTGGAATTTTACTTCATTCCCCCATACACCCTTACATCAGGAGGCTTAGGCAGTGAGGCGGGATAACACTTTATCAACCTCGATGTGTGCAATATGGTGTGGCCTGAAGTAACCTATAGGCCTGCAAATTGAGGTTTTCATAACGGTGTAGTCAGTTCCGGTCTTCTGGGATGTGACGCTGCGTGACTGGGTAAGTGGTTCCGGACGTTTCGAAGGAACGTATCGCCTTCATCTTCAAGGGTTCCGTGGTCCACGAAGAATTCCTCGTGGAACTACCACGGCGACACAGCGTCAAATCCCAAACAGCCGGATTCTTCAGTCTATGGCCTGTCTGTCAAGTTGCTGTCATTGTATTTGCCTGACTGAAAGGCCGTACCACTGCAGCAGCTACGTGGTTTGTGTGGCATCGAATGAGACGTGGGAATGACTGTGAAAGGTACTGTGAGGGTGTTAGGGCCCGTCTCCTGGCCAACTTTCGAACCTGGCATATACAGGCGTCTCAGTCTCAAGGCACAGACGCGAAGCAGTGCGCTGTTAGTAGAGTCTTGCCAACTGTGGATGTGAGACATCCACAATTTTCTATTTGTACCAAATTCTTCCAGCAGCGGCATTTACACTTTCTGTAAGAGGTGTTGTATGACTTCTGAAACAGGTCCTCAACCGTTCATTGCCTTAGGTCTTTCTGTGACTTCCTTTGTACCCTATGTCTAATACAGTGGTGAACAAATCCCGGACGCCATGTCGCCATGGGGTCTGAATTTTGTACAGTAGCGTCTAATATGTGTGGGCCTTCGGCATGGAACGTCGCTTGTCACCTTTCTGGCGCCTAGAATTTTTTAGGTGGCTCATGGATTTTTGGAAAACTTGTGTACCCCTGGTCTGATGTCGTTAAGGCTGTGTATTTCTGTGCTTAGAGAAGGGGTGGGTTGCTTAGGCTTTGACGAGTGTTAACAACAAGCACGGTCCCCCTAACCTTTAATTTCTTATAACGCTGTGGTGTTAACCAACGCGGTGTAACTGTGGAATGTTAGCGGTCCTTTTCAATGCTACATCGCGATGCAGTAGTTCCCGCGTCTTATGCTCAACCTAACAAAAATAAAAATTCGGGCATGAGAGTCGGCCTAGGAGTTATACGTTACAAGTAACCACATTCATTGAACACAAGGTAAATTTGAAGATTCTGTGCACGGGATTACGTCGCAGTTAAAAAAAATCCACCTGTTCCTGGCATTCTTCTTGTACTGCTTGGCCCTTGAAAATGGGACCAACAGGCTGTCCCGAAGCGTCGGTAACCAAGTACCAACATACACTGCGTAACATCCCAAAGAACGAAGACCTCAAATAAATTGTGAAGCTTGCCGCTAGATGTAAGACAATCAACCGACTGCCTAATGCTAGTTGTGTAGACTGATCCGCTTAACTCAGAGGTAAGAGAAGTTGCCTACTGATTACGGCTATTGTTCGGTTGTTTTCGCCCTTGAAAAACGGAACAAACAAGGCCTATCGAAACGTGGGCCTTACTACGCTTAACGCACTAAAACGTATAGTGTACGGATACAAACTAACTGGTCTCAGAGTGTCAGAATGCTGTGAATTTTAAATTGCACAAAACACATTAGGCATGCCACCCAGTAAAACGTGTTGGTTGTAACTTTTTCAGGTTTTCAAGGCCATGAGCATTTTGACTGTGATGTGATTGCGCCACTATGTAGCCTTGTAAGTGGATGATAAGGTTCCGAAGGATGTATTGCGTCTGTCTTAAAGATAGAAGGGATTAGGCTGAGGAAGCTTCATAGTATGTACAGGCAGCTTTTAAGGCATGTGGTTACTAGGTCCACCGGAGTAGACCGAACCTTTCTGTTGCTGCTCCAATGAACACAGTACTGCATTTTCAGGTTACGCACAGGGAGAAAGCGGAGAATATCATATACCTATATCTATACATGGAGACAAAGTATTTATTATTATTATCATCATCATCATCATCATCTCCTTTATGCAGGGTATTCACACTTATATACCTGAAACAAACCATGTTTCTATGGTATACAGTGTCGCAGCTATTCTGCGCGTACTGTTAATGGTGCATATAACGCTGTCTTCAACATTAAACTCTTTGGTGCTTCTACATTAGCACTTTCCGCAGTATGTGTGCTGTGCCCAATATAGCTGTTTTCTGTAGTTCCTTGATATCGTGCTTTCCCGGTACGCTGCTCAAGTATTATTATTATTATTATTATTATTATTATTATTATTATTATTATTATACGTTCAGTCATTGAACATATTGCGGACATGGAGATTGGCGTTTGTTTCTCTGACGTGTCTATGACTGATGAACTGATTTTCCTTTATTCATGCAACGTTGTGCTGGCCCAGTACGTTCTACATCATATCACTTCTAATATGTTGGAAAGCATGCGACCGAAGAAATAGCTCCGAATTGGAATGGATATCCGAGTAGCATGAGAACACTTGGAGACTAATATGTAGTACATAGATAATACTGATCCTTTAAAGAAGAAGATTAACCTGCGTTATGTTTAAATATTCAATTCGTACCGCGCAGTAAACACATACTTTGTCGGTTACGAAATAAAATGTTATTTAATGCTATAGAGCGAAATAATCACTGTTTGTTCTGAGAACCATACAAAACACATAAACGCACTATGTGGGCAGAATGTAGAATTTTTAGACGCGTTCGCAAAATTGCGAAAAGCGACTGCTAGCTTCATCATGTCTGTCTGTCCGTCTACATGGAATATCTCGGCTGCCACGGGACGGATTTTCATGCACTTTGATATCTGAGCATTTTTCGAAAATCTGTCGAGAAAAATCAAGTTTTAGTAAAATCCGACTAGAATAACGGGTACTTTACGTGAAGACCTATGTATATTTACGACAGTACCTCGCTGAATTCTTCTTAGGGTGGGAAATGTTTCAGACCTAACTGACAGGGAAAATCAAAACATACATTTTATGATGTTCAATACCTTTTTCCGAAAGTTGTGCCGTTTATGAGATAATGTGGAAAAATATGGTACAGCCAGACAGGCCACAGATGACAATATGATACGGTGCATGCGCTTTGTGTGCTGGGTAACTAAGGCTACAGAGGGACGCTTATTACATATAATACTTATTGCTTTTCCACGGCAACAGTGGTTACGCGAACGCGCCTTATTATTACGTTACGTATACATTACCGGTACTGTTTAACGTTAATAAATCTGGCGGGACATGAAGTAACGACTTCGCCTTAGAGGGTTGAAATGTTGACCCAGAATGTGAAAATGTGAAACACGTTTAACCTGAATCGGGATGTGCGGGTGATTTTGTTTCAGCGGCGATGGATTTTGCAGGCTTATAATATGTTTCGTCTCCTGTGAACATGCTAATGAACCTTCAGAGTTCATAAAACGCGGAAATTTCTTGTCTAACTCAGGAAATATTAGCATGTCAAGAAGAACCCTGCTCCATGGTGTTATTCACAGCTGATTTTAATAAGCAAGATTGAGACTATCGAAGCGGTAACTCTGAAGATTATGGTATTGTTGGGTTGTGATGCGGTGTAGTTTGGTAAAAACGTACCAAAATACGAAAGTACGAACACTGTGGATAAACTGATTTGGCGAACCTTAAGGATTGAGCCAGAACATTTCCGTATAACTTTGCAGTCCATGAACCGAACCGTACGGTGTCACATTCCAGACGATCGCAGAGTTTTTATTCAGATCAGTATGCACTTAGGACACCTTATAAGTTCATCTGTCCGCCTAGAGTTGGGTTCAGGTGAAAGGTCACCGATACAGAGCAACAGTTGCCTTCAAGCCAGCAACGTATATTTCCAAGCACGCCTGCCAGCTGACACGTCAAAAGCCGCGCAAGATCTGCTGTTCACACTAAAATCTGATGGTCAGATTATGTGGGGTGCACTCTTAGGGGGAAACCACACCGGTGGACGTGGGATGTTATGCTGTACGGATAATAAAGGGAAGAGTCCCGGAAATGAGGGAGAGATGGGAGACCGAAATGAGCAGATGCGGGTTCATGACGTCACCGCATTGCCCCTTGTGGCTTCGTAATATTTCGAGAGAAACGAAAAGGAATCACAAGGGCGGAAAACTGTGTGTACATATTTTCAAAATGTAGATGTGTGTGTGTGTGTGTGTGTGTGTGTGTTTTCAGTCTGGCGTATGCTGTAGCGCTCTCTGCTCGTTACATGTTTTATTTAAAAAGTACAATTTTTCGTGTCCACCGTGTTTAATGACGGATGCCCCTTATTTGTACTCTTAAGCTTCTCACTGTGTGGCACTGTACCACTTTATCAGATTCTTTCCTGATTTCTTAGTAGGCTATTTCACTGCTCTGTAGGCCTAATATTAACCACAGAGGGCAATACCGTAGCCGTATGGCACTGCGCTTCAGACGCACTAAAAACGTTACGTACTTACTTTACAACCGTTCTATGTATGTATGTGCAAAGTGGTGTTATTTTTGCGCTTTCAAAACCACGTGCAATCTAAGAACTGAAGGACTGTTGAAGAGATGTGTAGTGGTAGGTATTGCACTTAAGTTTGCCAAGGCGTGCTTGAACAACGCGGATCCTGGCACCCCTTCTTGTTGTTAATTGATTTTGATGTAAGTCTTAAAGTTTGGTAATTGATTTTGATGTAAGTCTTAAAATTTAGACATAAACTGTCTAGCTATACTGTGTCGATCGAATGGTAGGCTATTTCACTTGTGATGAATTGGATTTTAATTGAAAAAAAAAAGATGTGGTCTGTTGTAAGGCGTAGCACCTACATGTGCATGGAGAGACCTGGGAAAATCATGAATAAATACAAACTCACTGACTTTTAGCCCCAGATTTGAAGTGTGAACCTCCTGAACACGGTACAGGACTACTGACACTGCATCCTCACATTTGCCATAAAATAAAGCTAACAGTTCAAAACTTAACGAATATTAATTGAATAAATCTGAATAATAACTTTGTTCTATCATGTTAAGACACTACTTGTGTCATGTGAACTGTAATAATGAGATCTGCCAGTCGCAACATTTGGACACGGCCCTAACAAACAGAATGCCGTACATCTGACGACCGCTTGACATGCGGACAGCATCCGGTATCCTACACAGGCTTCGCTTTTCCGGGCTCTGACAATAGCGTATAGTTTTTCATGTACACAGGTACAGTTTCTGGACTGCCTGAGTTATATTCCTTGCAAACGGTTTATGAATATTTCTCTTCAGCTTCACGTCCGGGTTGGCTACGGGGCCTTTAGTGCCTTCTGTAAGAGGAGGCTTTCGGAAGGCGATGCTGACCGCCCCCACGCTGCATGGTACAGGGTCTTCATTTAAAGGTGATAATCGCTCAGCTGGTGGTGAGATTTACTGCCATTTGTCCGCGTTTAACGAGAAAAAAAGGTACATTTAATGACTCTTTCCATTTAAAGTTTTATCAAAATTACTTTCTTTGTGTGTCTAACCATGTTTTCTTAAATTTTATTCAGCAAAACTACCGTCTTCTGTAGTCCCATGTTCAGCCATTTTATTGTACGCATAATTTCGCCCATTTTAAGCAAGTATGGCAACTCAGGTTCGTAACTTCTCGCGCTTAAATTACCTTGTTTTTTGTGCCTCGCCACAGTATCGTAGGTCTACATACTGCACGATATCTTGCTCTTTATATACGTCTAACTGAAAAACAATTAAACTCGAACTCGATTGTAACGTCATGAAGGGGACTGTATATTCTGTGTCACTATAAACGAGTGTTGTTATAACCGAAGACTATAGTGTTATGGTTAACAGAGAGGAATAAATCTGTACCACAGCAAATCTGACGGTATAGAGGTGTCGTATAAAGAGATACCGTCTAACCGGGTTCCACTCTAGATTTAATTAAACTTTTCCACGTGGAATTTCATTTATCAAAGTTAGCTTCTTTCATGTGCCCAGACATGCTGTCGCAAACGTAATTTTCTCTGAAGAAATGCCACACACAACTTCAGTTGACACCAAACGACAGGAAAGTATTTTACAGTGAGACCGGTGCACACCCAAGTTATGCAGGGCAGACTCTCTCAGCAGTGCTGAGCGAGAAATCAAAGGCTGAATCATTTCTTTCACCCTCGGAGTCTTAATTGATGTTGAAGTCCTTACATTTTATGCGTATTTAACGAGATGCAGGCCGTTGGGATAGCGTAGTCGGTATAGCGACTCGTTACGGTTGGACGGTCTGAGGATCGAATCCCGGGCGGAAGAGATTTCCCGTACCTGTCCAAACCGGCCCCCAAGGCCGACCCAGCCTCCTGTGCGATGGGTATCGGGTCTTTTCCCGGGGGCGTGGTGCTGACCACCCACCCACTTCTAGCGCCGAAGTTACGAATGGGTTTGAGCTATACCTCCGCCGTCCGTCTGTGCCTGCATGGGCATGTCATGGAGTGACCTTCACCTTTAATGAGGTGCATAGAAGAAGACTGCTTCGTGCTTCCGTTTAATTTGTGGGCGTAAGTGACTAATGCACTTTCGAAAGTATCATTTTTGTATTAATTTCTTGTATCTTCTCGTTAAGAAGTGCAATAAGATTTCATTAATCAAAATTGCAATTTATAGTGGGATTGCAGACGAACTGATGGATACTGAATGAACATAAGACTACAGTTTGTAATTGATACAATCTCGTTAAATGGCCCCGTCGCTTTCCTGTTGCAGAAGGCGGTCGTCTGGAGCGTGAACTGAAGTATACCCACGTGGCGCTGGGCGAGGCGGACTCCAGCACGCACCAGCTCGTCATCCAGACACCGCGCGACCCCGAAGCGTCGCTCCTTCACCCTGCAGCGCTTCTGTCGCATCTGGACGTCGTCAAGGCTGCCACCAGCGTCACGGTGCAGCTCTTCGACATGTGAGTCGCATGTTCATTTACACATTCAAATGACTTGTTTATAAGGAGTGACCCATGTTCGCCTTTGAAGAACGAACTGGGGAAGATATGGAAGGAAGCAGCAGTGGCCTAACTTGAGGTACCACTCCGTCATTTTCCTGGAGGGATTTAAAACAAAACACGATGAATCTGAGAAGGAACGTAACCACATGATTTGGATTCATGTCATGAAGGGACATCGTTCCTTAGTATATTGTGTCGTGTCTTAAAGAATAAAAAGCAAAGCAAACGTGACCTGTGACGTTCATTTTTAACACATTTTTCGTATTTCGTAACACAAGATAAAATTATGATCTCATGTCTGCGTGTCCATCTCCCCTCCCGCAGTGCACTATTTGACACATTTTCCTGACATTTCATACGAGTACGTACACCGTGCTACTGACGTCCACAGCCAGTGTACGTCAGAATCTGTCACCACTGAGGATAACAAAATGGCGTTCGGGAGCGATATTTCAGGTTCCTAACCACAAGGGTCACTTGCCTAATACCACTGCAGGGGGAGGGGGAGGGGGGGGCAAAACTTACCATGTGTATTAGGAACTTTATTTTACAAAGGAGGCAAATTTGAGAGAGGGGAAAATTGGTCCCATAAAACGCGAGCTTTTCATTTTCTTTTTGTCTTTTTTATTTACCATTATTCAATTCAGTAACGAAATAAATTATTCCTAGGTTGAGAAAACATTCGGGGGGGGGGGGGGGGG